>JARVJN010000144.1:26763717-26774014 GCA_031763805.1 Argolebias nigripinnis
TAGGGACCTTGATCAGAGGGTAAAATCTCCCAGTGGTAGCTTTAAGTGGACAGGCTGTGTTTCTTGCAGTCAGATATTTTGATAAGATGCAGAGTTCTTGCATGTGTAGGGTTTCTGGGGTCTGGTCCTGCATGTTGTGTTTTCCCCTCATGCTTACCAGCCCTTCCTCCTCCTGTGATCCAGCACTGTCGCACCTGTGTTTAATCTTAATCACCGCAGGCGTCTGTCATTTCACCTTGTCAGTGTCTGTATATATTCAGCCCCTTGGTGTCTTGTCAGTTGTCTCCGGATTGTCCTGTCAAAGGCTTCATGCTCGTCTTTCCCTCCGTGTCTCCTCCTTTGAGTAAGTTAGCTGCCCCGTCAGCATTTTGTTTTTGTTTATTCCTTTAATAAACGTTTTTACTTATTTTACTGGAGTTGCCACATCTTCCTGCATATGGGTTCAACAACACGGAAACAGCCGATCATGATAGCGTGTACCGTTTTGAAATGGGATTTGCACAGAAATGCTGTACCAAATATCACCTTTATATTGAGGATCTGGCCAAAAGCCATTTTTTATTTGTTATACTCATTGTAATTCTGTTCTAATTAAAGTTGTATTTTAATTGCATAACATTTTTGCTCAAGACTTTGGTTTTAAAAATCTATTTTTGGTGTGTCAGTGGGGTCAATAGCTACCCTGCAGATGTGGAAATAACTTGAAAGTTCAACCACTGTAAATGTTTGTTTTTTTCTTTTTTGTGTGTGAAATTTTCACCTCACTGGTTTTTGTCATATTTGTCTGCTTGATTAATTTTTCATTTATTTATTTCATTTTGGAGAATGGACACGTTTAGAGTTCTGTGGTGTAAAAGGATATTTACTGTTGTATTCCAGACAGAGGCTTTTCAGTCATAACCATGAGTACAAATGTGTTTGTGTTTTGTCAAACATGCCTGGAAGAGTAGTGAAATTACTCATGCTGCACAGATGGTGTGCCCTGTCCACATAGATGCCACAGGGTGCTGCCATACTCCAGTTGCAATGTGTTTGAACCATAGCAGGAGCTGGACAGCAATACACCCTCTGTTGATTTTTTGACAAAGTCCTCAGCGCTCTCAGCATGAGCGTGTTTAAAAACACCATCTGTCCTTAGTCTGTTCCCCGTTTTATAACACAGAACACTCCCGGACATCAGAATTTTATAAATTCACTTCATCATCTGGAGTCTCTAGTTTGAGTTGAAATCCTCCTAACTTGACCAGGGCGATGATTCAAACCACTGTCTTTAACCTTCACTAAATGTATAACCATCCACTTGATTACTTGTTGGTCACGATTGCGTTCCCCTCTCTTGTCTACCCCACTTCGTCATCTCGCATCACTTAACCCACTTCATGTGCACATGCATTGGTTGCCTTGCTCTACTCCATGGCACAAGTTTAATGTTTCCTTTCTGCATTTTTACAACTTAAAACTCAGCTGAAATATATACAGTACTTCTACAAACCACAACGCACCGTTCACATCCTTATGAGCTGTTGATCCTGCCAAGCTTTCATTTAGCTCCTCCCCCCATGTTCGTCTAGACCAGGGGTCTGCAATCTGCAGCTCTGGAGCCACATGCGGCTCTTTGGTCCTTCTGCAGAGGCTCTTTCAAGCTTTGACCAAAACTGACATAAAACCGAAATTTACTGGTTCTTATGACAACTGAAAGGGCTAGTTTTAGCTGTTTTCCTGTCATTTGTTTTTCAAATATGTGAATACTAGTAACATTACAAGGAGTAAAACACTTGCAGGTTACGCTGCATTACGTCAAAGTAGAAT
The DNA here is from genome assembly GCA_031763805.1 of Argolebias nigripinnis. Classification (NCBI taxonomy): domain Eukaryota; kingdom Metazoa; phylum Chordata; class Actinopteri; order Cyprinodontiformes; family Rivulidae; genus Argolebias; species Argolebias nigripinnis. The sequence goes on from JARVJN010000144.1 coordinate 26,765,527, forward strand.
ACGTAATTTTTCTACAATTGGAAAAAATCACAAAGGCCTGCATAGTTTATTGTTTTAGTTTTTAGAAATTGAGAAAAAAAAAAAACTATTATTTTTACTCCTATACAAGAATGTTGTCTTTTATTTTGTTTTAAAATGTAAAAATATCAGTACATTACAAATTAAATCCATAAGATATTTTAGTTTTATAAAGTCACCCCTACTGGACAGATAAGTGCACTATAGTGGTATGTGGGCCACCAGTTGAGAATCACAGTTGTAGCAGGTTTTGCGGTTCCGGACACATTTGATTTGGTGAACGAAGAGGCAGAAATGGCTCTTTTGATCATAAAGGTTGCAGACCCCTGTTCTACTTTGTAGACTGTTTGAACAGAAATATGTGCTTTAAAGGAGTGAAGCCCTTAGTGAACTCACATCCACTATAAGTCAGGTTTAGAGAGCCAAATAAGAAGTGAAAGCACCATCATGCCTTATGAACCAAAAAGGCAACTATTGCACATGCTAAAAGGTAACACTTTCTCTTCTATCATTATGTTTTATGGAGTGTGAAATATCGACTTATTCAACAAAGAATTCAAGCAATTAAATTATTTACAATTAGAGCTCTGAAGCCATTTGCTTTCTTAGATGGTTCCCCTACCATTTGAGTGTAAAACAATTTTCATCTCTGTCTGGGTCTTTCTTTAGTTTGATTAGGGAAGCCAAGCCGGCAGAGGCAGGGGAACGCAGCTTCAAAGCAGCAGCATTTTCTTGCATCCAGCAGTGCATAGAAACAGAGACAATGTTCCTTTTTTTTCCTTTTCTTTTGTAAGTACAAGTCATACTGCAGCCCGAAGCATGAGGCAAACTGAGGTGATAATTATGTTGCAGTAACTGTGGCCTGTGTGTGTGGTGCAGAAAAAAATAATGTTTACCTATGGGGGATGCGATCATTGAGGTGTTTACATTTGGTCGTCTAACTTCTAAACCATAGGATGCAAAATTCACAATCTCCAGTCTCTACTGAGTCACTTGCTATAAGCCACGCCCATTTCTGCTTTTTTTTGCTGCATTGCAAAGTTTACGAAAACTATTTTTCTTTTTTCTAAGTTTTGAAGTTCAATCATTATCAAATTCACCATCCTTTCTTTCCCTTTTCTTATTTTTTTTAAGATGGCCTCCCTTCTCCCCTTACAGCCATCCTCTCCACAACATTATTATTAAATATTTATTCTAGTAATTATTTAGTGGATTTTTTTATAATATGATAGAAAGAAAGGAAAAACAGAAAGACGGAAAGTAAGACTACAAAATATAAGAAATATACACAAAGAGAGAACCAGGCAAAACACCCGACCACTGTCTATAGACCTGCAAAGAACATGACAAAACACAAAAACAAAATACATATGTATAAAGAACTTAGAATATTCATGACATTGCTGTGAATTTCTATAAATATATATACCCATACCTACTCATATATACATACATACATACACTTGCATATACATTCAAATACATATTTACATATCTACATACAATACCTGCATGTGCATCCCTGCATCTATTTGTGTGTGGTTGAGAGCATGCATAAGTATATAAGGCTTCTCTAATAGAACATTTAATAGTGATTGTGAAGCAGCAGAGACCCGACCCCCAAGACCCGAGGCAGACAAATTCAATATAATCAAGAAGAAAAACAAAAAACAAATTTGCAAACGTAAATATATATTTTTTAAACATAATTGTTGAATTACCCCTTCTTGTTTGTTTGTGTTTGGTTTTTCTAGAAATATCAATTAAAAAAATAGTCATCAAAAGGTGGTATAAAGTCTAAAACATTAAATCTAAATTTATTTTCTTTCTTTATTTGTATTTTTATTTGCACTATTTCATTTTATTTTATTTTATTGCACTTTTCCATTAACTGCGTTATAGATTCCGTTCTCTGGGCAGGTTTAATTCCTGGACAGCAGGTTAGCAGATATTTAGACGAAGAGATGAAATGTAGGAAGGAGCGTGTGTGTGGGTGTGTCTGTGTGTGTGTTACTGTATGAAGCATGATGATGCGTCACTGAAGCATGAGCACAGTTCACTGCTCAGGCACAAAGCTCTAAGTGACTGCATCCCCCTCCTCCTGATGCTAATAAGCAGATCTGGGTCACCTCATCCTCTCAAACACACACACACACACACACACAAATTGATAAGACATACATGCACAGTAATCAACATATTATCCACCTACATACACACTTCTAATTGTCCAGAAATGACCACACACACATGCACACTGGCATCCGTTCCTCCTAGGAGGCAGGATGTGACATGGCTGCAGTGTCTTTGCTTGTTGTCTTGTCATCCAGGCAGCGGTGATGAAGCACAAGGGAACTAATAGGCTACAAGCTCTTTGGGACTGCCACGCGTGATGCCAAGTACAGCCTCCATTTTGTGCAGAAGTGAGCAGGCTGTTCTTTCTCTCTGACAAGGCAAAGGAAGGGAAATATGTCCTGAATATCAAATTCAGTCAAAATGTGCCCTTATAAAAATACTTAAAATCTTCTTGTGTATTAATATGAGTCTTTCGCACTGAGTATTATGAGTTTTGTTCCTCAGATGTGACGAGGAAGGAAAGGGCTATGGCATCTTTGGGCATTTTGTCATGTTTTTGTGCAAAAGGAATATGATGATGCAAAAACACTTAAAGCATTCAGAAAGTGTTGTTCCTGTTGTCACAATAATCCAGACCTTTTGGATCAGTTCTATATTAGAATAAGACAACCCTCCTTTTAGTCGTTTGCAGCTTTGACGAAGCAGTTATAATAAATGCTATTGAAATGTTATTATATAATTGCGACATTTAATTGTGGTTTTCAATTCAAACTTTATTTATACAGGTTAGTCTCATTGAGTCTTGAGTAGACAACAGTAGACAATCCTTAAAAATGTAGTGTATGTAAAATGTAATGATGCCAAAACAAGGCCTGTTTCTATTTTGAAGGAATGTGGAAGCAAGAACAAACAAGAAGTGAGGTGTGTGTGTGTGTGTGTGTGTTTGTGTGTTTGTTTGTGTGTGTGTGTGTGTGTGTTTCTCTCTTTAGAGCAACTTCATCTTTCGCCTTGTACAGTTCTCCTTTGGCTCAGTTTTGATTGTTAATCCATGTTTCAGCTAATTGACCCCTGGTCTAAAGAGGAACAAAAGGTTTTCAGTGTGTGCATGTTTGTGTTAAGCATCTCGTGTTTAGCGGGTGCAAACGTTGTGGAGAGTTGAGGTCTGATGACAATGTCAAATTTATTTCTATACCGCATTAAAACAACGGAAGTTGACCGAAATGCTTTACAGTATTGTTAAACTAAATTTAAATAACAAGTCAAACCAATAAAATATTAAAGGTATAAAAGATAAAATAGCATGAATCACATAAAACCATAAAACCATAAAACAAACAACAGCTCTATTTAATGAATTGAATTAGAAGAGTCAACAGTCTCGGCGACCTGTACTTTGTATATTTCTACACATTTTCTGCCAAAAAACGGCAAATGTTTATTGTTAAATTTGGATTTTGGAACATTTTAGAGAAACTGTGAGGCTCAGAGTGCTTCTGTGGGTGCAGATGTTAAGCTAAGGCTGTTTGAACTTTTATAAACAAGCAGTAAAATCAAGAAGCCAGGACAGAGTTTGAGTTCACTTTGTTTCTTTTTAAATTAAATCAGTGCTTTATTAAATCATGATTAGACTAAATGTAATTATGGCTACAGCTGAGAGATAAATCTATTTTATCAACAACTCTAATGTCTTCTAAAAAATGTGTTTCTGTGAAAATCAAAGGTCATAAGAAGGAGCCAGAGTTTGTGACTTGAAGCACTTCTGATACATCCGAGTCACTTTGCGGATCAAAACCTCTTGCGATCTGCACCTCGTCTCAGACTCTTTGTCCTTTTCCTCCACGTTAAAAAGATCACATGTGCACACACTTACACACACACACTCGCAGCATGTGTCACTACGGCTCTCTTCAGACTCTGGCCCTGCAAGCCCAGCAGATCTTTTTGGCCTACAGAGAGATTAATGTGTTTGTTCATCTGTCTGCACGCATACATGTTGATGGAAAAAAAGCATGAAATGACGTTCATGAAAATCTCAACGCTAAATATGATTTTAGTTGTACTAATCAGATGTGTGTTTAATTTACTTTATCTGGATGATTTGCATGTACAATAAATAAACTCTGTATGAAAGACAAGTTTTAAATAATTTAATAAAGAATAGATTCTAAATGCCTTTTAGTAGCTCATTTAAAGAATTTAACAGGTTCAGCAGAACTTTGTTGGGAATTAATTCATGTATGGGACTAAAATAGATCCAGGTTTTCGACTTTTGGACTGAGGAGGAGCATTTAAATCAAGATGTAACTTTGTTTGTGTGTCACTAACAAGAATTATCTAATGTGGCAAAAAAAATATTCATAGGTTCGTGAGAAAAGTTCTTCCATTACTGCAATATCTTTTTAAGTTTACTGTTCTGTTTGTTCTATAGCATCATTAATGCAACATTAATAAATGATCACATTGTAGGACCCTCAAATCCTGATAAAGTAATCAACAACCAAAAGCTTCCGGTTATTCAAGCCCAGTTAAAGTTTCTGCTGACAATAAGAGGCTGTAAATAAGGGATTTGACACAGTTTACTGAGATTGCTGACATTATCTCCACTTCTTTAGCAAAGACGTGGAGTTTTCACAGGTAGCTCGGTTTTATTTTCTTGCTTGTTTATTTGTAGCCTAAATGAAGAACATCACAGTTCAGGACTCATGACAAATGAACGCTGCTGTGGTGAAAACTAGACATGTCTGGGAGTTTAACTGTCTCTGAAATTATTGCGATAAACGATAATATTGATTGAAATTTGACAGTAATTATTGTCAATTTTAAGAAGAAATTTTTGTTGATTTGTTTCGAGGGTAGTGCTTTGGATGGCAGTACTGTATAAGACTATTTGAACCAAAGGATGGTTAGTGAGGGAGCGAGCAACGTGTCTCTTTAAGAAAAATGGGAGGGAGGCCCCTTGACGTGACATGGGCTGTCTCTCTTTGTTTCTCAAAATGGCGGACGCTCTGTGTGCTTTGAGCTCTGTAGCATAGTATTTTTCACACAAAGATTTAAAAAAAATCAGTAAACAAGTTCTCAGCTTCTTTTTGCAGGAAAAACTTTTTACAATAAGACACGAGTTTCAACCGTGAATTTTGGAGCTTTGACAAGACTGAGGTTGAGCTTAGCTCGTAGCTTAGCTTCTCAGCTTTTAACAATCCAAGAACGTGATTTTGGAGTGAAGAGCACTGGAGTTGAGCTTTTTGTCATCCAGTGTCTTCAGAAAGAGAGAGACATGAAGAAACGATAAAGCCAATAAACGAAAAAGAGTTTGATAATTTTCATTTATCATGAGATTAATTGATTTATTGTTTATCGCAACAGGCCTTGTCAAAACATTCTTGTGGAGAAACTTATCAGGTGTAGACAACGATGCATAAATTGCATAAAATGAAGAAATCAAGTGATTTGTGCACATTTATATTATTTGCTCTGTTTGACCACAAAGTAGTGCAAAGACAATCAGGAGAAATAAGAGGATGTGTTGAGAGGCGTCTGCTCCAGTTTATTAAACAAGAAATTATTATTTTATAACCATCAACCGATGTTCAGTTTTGTAGCAAGAAAATATCATACTTCATTAAAAAAGGCAAATTTCTCTGTGTAAAGCCTCACAGAATATGTTTAGACTTTTCTGTGTGCTGTATTGTCATTCACGACCAAAACAATTATTAAATTGAAGTGATTTTAATTCAACCATCCAGACTGGACTATTGTTAACTGGGTTCTTCAAAAAGTCTTAAGTTGATCCAAAATGCTGCTGCCAGAGTCCTAACTGGAGTCAGTAGAGGTCATATCAAAGTCAATGTTTCTTTATTTGTCATCCGCACCACATGTGGAACTAAATTGTGTATACAGAGTCCCAGTTATAGCCAACAAACATATAATTTGCAAAGAAAAAATGTAATAAGATCTAAGATATGAAGTAAGAAATACACTATTAATAAGTGCATACAGTATACTGTAATGGTAGTAGAAAAACAACACTCCGAACAACAGCAGCACGAACATGAGTCTGAGTGAGACTGTAGTTTCTCTCCAGTTTTAGCTTCTCTCCATTGGCTCCCTGTCCAATTCAGAATTGAATTCAAAATCTTACGTCAAAGCCCTCAACAATCTTATATTCGATTATTGTTCCATATTTTCCTAACAGAACACTTCGCTCGCAGGCTGCAGGTTTACTTGTGGTTCCTATAGTTTCCAGAAGCAGAATGGGAGAAGATCTTTCAGTTATCAGGCTCCTCTCTTGTGGAACCAACTTCCAGTTTCTGTCCGTGAGGCTGACACATTGTCCAGTTTTAAGACTGGGATTAAGTATTTCCTTTTTGACAAATCCTGTAATTAGTGTTGGCTTGTAATGCTGCCATAGGCTTAGACTACTGGAGGACAAATTGACCGTATTTCCTTAAATGAATTGTTAAAATTGAATATTTTCCATTTGATATTATTTCTATGTTAACGTGATTCTCAACCTGCCATTGTGTATCTGTTACTCCTTCCTGTTCCTCTCAAACCCAGTCAGTCGAAGCAGATGGCCACTTGTCCTGAGCGTGGTTCTGCTTAAGGGTCTTCCACATGAGGAGAGTTTTTCCTTTCCACTGTCGCCTTCATGCTTGCTCAAGATGAGAGTCTGCGATGGAGTTAAGCAGTCTGCTCCTCAGATAACAAATGTTATTAACTTACTTTTTATATATGCAAATGTTTTTGTTCTGTGCCCTGGGATGACTTCTGTTGTGACTTGGCACCGTATAAAGGAACTGAACTGGATTTAATTAAATAGTCATACAGTATGTGGGAGGTGAGGTGAACTCAGTTACCTGGCATTGAAGCCTCTCCCATTGCGAGCACAGCCCTCCCACTGGCAGCAGTACCCGGAGTCTTTCTCAGGTTTGACGTGGAAGTCGTTAATGTGATCAACCAGGTCCTGCAGTGAGTCGAACAGCAGGTGACACTTGAGGGGATAAAGAAGATGGGTTTGAGTGGATAAAATACACTAATGTAGGAGTTTTCAATCTAAACCTCATGATTATTTTATGTATTGTTTTTACAATTGTGTCATTCGTTAAGTTTGGTCATAGTTGAACTCTAAACAAAATTTAAGTATGTAGATACCCATAAAACATTAAAGCCATTTTTAAAATGTGCAATTAGCTTAAAGCTTTAAATAAAGACCTCTGGGGAAATTTCACCTACTACCACAATAAATCTTTGCTCACTCTCTGTAAAACTGACTAAGTTGTAGTTATTTTTGTGTTTGCTGAGATTGATGCACCATGACAAACATCTTAAATGGCTTTCCAGAAGTTCTTCTGTTGTAGATGTACGTTTCAAGATTAATTTCTGGCTATTTCATCAAATTCCATCCAGTGGTGCAGGAGGTATTTTACTCACAAAATATGACTTTTTAAAATAGGATCAAGGATTCAAGGTTCTTTATTTTCATTCACATCACATGTGGTACATGAGGTGGAACGAAACTATGTACACAGGGTCCCAGTTACATCCAACAAAAATACAATATAAAATACAATTACTGTAGTTCTGTCCATCATTAAACCACATCTGTCCATCATTAAACCATATCTGTCCATTATTATCAACATCTGTCCATCATTAAACCAAATCTGTCCTTCATTAAACCACATCTGTCCATCATTATAAACATCTGTCCATCATTAAACCAAATCTGTCCTTCATTAAACCACATCTGTCCATCATTATTAACATCTGTCCATCATTATTAACATATGTCCATCATTAAACCACATCTGTCCATCATTATTAACATTGGTCCATCATTAAACCACATCTGTCCATCATTAAACCACATCTGTCCATCATTATTAACATCTGTCCATCATTATTAACATCTGTCCATCATTAAACCACATCTGTCCATCATTATTAACATCTGTCCATCATTAAACCACATCTGTCCATCATTATTAACATTGGTCCATCATTAAACCAAATCTTCCCATTATTATCAACATCTGTCCATCATTAAACCACATCTGTATTTCATTAAACCTCATCTTTCAATCATTGTTAACAGGTGTCCATCGTTAAATCACATCTGTCCATCATTATTAATATTTGTCCCATCATTAAACCAAATCTGCCCATTATTATCAACATCTGTCCATCATTAAACCATATCTGTACATCATTATTAATATTTGTCCATCATTAAACCACATCTGTCCATCATTATTAATATTTGTCCATCATTAAACCACATCTGTCCATCATTATTAACATTGGTCCATCATTAAACCAAATCTGCCCATTATTATCAACATCTGTCCATCATTAAACCACATCTGTATTTCGTTAAACCTCATCTTTCAATCAT
>JARVJN010000144.1:26880070-26891038 GCA_031763805.1 Argolebias nigripinnis
CTAGAAAGTGCTATATAAATAAGCTCCATTTACCATTTACCATTTAAAAACTGTTAGGATAGGCTAAATGCTTGGTGACTGTACAGTACTGTACATGTATTCATTTATAAAAAAATAAATTATTTATTTATTTATTTTTACTATGTGATCCTACTTACGAATTTTCAACATACGAGCAGCCCGTAGGTACGGAACTCGCTCGTAAGTTGGGGACTACCTGTATTATAGTGTCCTTATAGTCATATGTTGTTAGCTGTTTTCATATTTTTTTTCCTTCATATTTTAAACTTTTTCTAATCTGTGGATTTGGTTGCAAAAATCAGTTTAAAAAACATTTCTAGTGTGTTAAAATGGCAATTTTTGATCAAACACAGAGGCACCTTTTAAACAAAATTATTAATTTAATGTTTTATTTACCTAATAATTCTGAATTATTTCATCTCAAATTAAAGGGCCTAGCTTTTCTTGAAGGGGTGCAAATCACCCCTTCAAGTAAGACAAAAACAAAGATCACCCTATGTTAAGAAATGACAGAGTTACAGCAATTATGGTCAGTTTATGAAAATGAGCGTGATATCATGAGATCTCACTCTACCTGATAATACTTGGAGTATGTAGAAAGTATAGGAAACTACTCTAAGCTACTACCACACCAAATTTTTGGCTTCACAGCGGCTTAGTGGTTAGCACTGTTGCATCACGGCAATAAGGTCCTGGGTTCAATCCCGGGTTTGGACCTGGGGTCTTTCTGCGTGGAATTTGCATGTTCTCCTCGTTTGTACGTGGATTTTCTCTGGCTGCTCTGGCTTCCTCTCCTACAGTTGAAAAACATGCATGTTTAGGCTGCCTTCAGGCCCAGGCCTCCCCTGATAAGGAAATCTCTGCTCTCCATGGGATTTGCCTGATAAAATAAAGGTTAATAAACATATAAACTTAACTCAATGTTTGTAAAATTGACTGAGTGATAGACAATTTTGTGTTTGCTAAGACAGATAAGCTGTGGAGGCCATCTTAAATCAGTCCGACTCTAAAAGTTGGTCAGTTATAGGTGTACATCTATTGATTACTGTTTGAGAGTTTCATTAAAATCTGTTTTAATGAAATAGCTACCATTGCCCTCATGACAAGAGCAGTGGTAGCTCAGTGGTCAGTGCTGCAGTTGTGTGGTCCTAAAGCTGCAGGTTTAATCTCAGGTTGTGTCAGGAACGGCATCCAGTCAAAAACTTGTCAAATTCTCTAATTTAGTTCACTTTTTATGATGAACACAACAGTCAAACTAATATGCACACATAAATGCAGGCAGTTATGATATGCCTGCCTTTTTGGCAGTAATCAAACTATAAATTACACCATTTATTTGGGGTGAAGACAGTTCATTCTGGTTCGGTATATTACAGAAATAATCAAAACAAAGACAGCAAAATTTATTAAAATACCGGTAGTGGCTGCAAAAGGATTTATTTTGGAAAACAAATTGAACAGAATTTCTATTTCAATTTAGTTTCTTGTCCTGAGCATGCCTGTGGCAGCATTCAAACTCTCTTGATTATTCATCAGTTAGTTGATCTTTCACACCTTCTTTGTCCCTTCCTCTCTTTTTGTTACCTAATAAATTCACATGCACTTTCAGTGGCTTCACCTCTTTTGTCCGTTGTAAACACTGACCACCTCTGTACTGACCGCTGATGGAGTGGCAGCATTTTGTGAAGTAGTTGCTTTTGGCCTTGCAAACAGCATCTCACACGAAAACTAGTCATGGTGCCTGCTCGGATTTTGTTTTTTTGGCTGGTTGTGCACATCTTGATTTGTATCGCTGTGCAAGTGGCACAGTCTGCAAGACGGTTTATTTGTACCAACATCTGAATGACTGAACAAAACTCTAAATGCCCTAGTTATTACAAGCATTACATACTTAGAAAAACAACTCAACAGTAAAGCAGATGCATGTAAATGTGTTAGTTATATAGGAATAACGTATTGTGTACGTGACTTCTTTTTTGTGTCAGTTTTGCTGATTAGCAGCATTTATTATCTCTACAGCGATGCTAAACATTAAGGAGGAAAACTACTGCGACTGCAGCTCACCTGATGCATCATATAAAAGGCCACTCTTCTATGTTGACATCACAACGCACTCATACCAGGACCAACCCTCCAATAAAATCTTGGCATTACTCTACACTGTACATACCTAAAATGATTTCTGAGGTTTTGAATCCGACTAAAAACATGTTATATAACAAGCAGTAACCAGCCAATGCTTAAACTGTTCCTCCATTTGTCGTCCATGTTGCGTTGTTTATGTGCATGTATGAGATGCAGTACAAAAAAAAATTACAGATAAAAAAACTTGAGCCAGAATACATCACTATTAAACTATTTGTCTACTATACGAAAAGACTCAGCTGGTTACGTTTTGGGTCAACTCAATTGTTTAATATTACAGCTGAACCCAAGACAAAACAAAGTGAACCTAAAAATGAAATTTGGGAAACTAAAACAGAAAACTGGGAAGATGAGTCAATGAAGAAAGCAGTCTGTGTATACACACACATGCACAACCATTGATTTGTAATAACCATCAGTTTGAAAATATAAGCGGGGCCTTCTCAATCCCTTTCTAACCTGATGAACTCTTTACCTCACTCTTCCCTCTTTCTTTTCCCTCAGTTTATTGGTGTGACCTCACAGGTGACACGTCTTCTGACATCTGCTTCATCTTTGTTTCTAATTAAAAGCCGTGTCAGAACTGCTGAACGTTTGGCACCAAGATGAGCAGCTAAAACTTGTGAATAGCTTTGCATCAACGTAGCAGCATCCCACCAAGATCTTATCTTTTAGATAAAATGTGAACAGATTGTTTGATTTTGTTGATTAAACGTGCAGATTGCATCACCTACATTAAGTTACCTTACCACTGGGCTTTATATTTTCTGCATACCGGGTATTTCATACTCTTGAACCAGCATGAACCTATTCCTTGAGGGGGGGAAAGGTTGCCTAGAAAATTAGAGGCCAATCTCAACCTTTGTCACTGACATAGAACCATTGTAAACACGATGCACTGCTGTCCTGGCAGGCTCATGGTGATAGATACACTAACTGGATCACTGGTTGTCTTTATTAGAAACATTTCTGTCACTAAGAGTCCCAAATGTCTTGTACGTACAGCTATCATTCACATCAGACAGACATAATTTCTTCTCCACGCGTGGCAGCGAAGGTCTGCTTACCCTTCCAGATCAAAAACAAACTCAGCACAGTGCACCGCTGTGTCCTTTTTTAACACTTTGCATATTTGTAGGCTGAATTAAATCATCTAAAGTTCAACAAAGACTTTATATGTTTTCTTATATTGCTGGCACAGAAATCAAGCAAACAGATTTTTATTTATTTTGGAAATATTAGAAAGGATTAAGAATAATTGACTGTAAATTATTGTCTTTTAGCTTATTTAAAAAAAAATCAGCAAATTTGTTAAAATTGATGTATTTTTACTTTCATAAGTTGTTACATTTGTATTACTTGTTCAAATAATTTCTTAACCAAAGCTGTAAAATGAGGCTGCTTAAATAATTCCTAATACATGTATATATTATGGTAGTTTAAATGTTCTGTTTATTTTGCTTTTGTTCTGATCCATGTTCATTTCTGCTCTATTTTTACATAATTCTCACCCTTTTTTATTTCAGAGAAAAGAAGCAGAAAATTCAGGATATTAAGAACAATATAAAAGAGGCTATTGAGGTAAGTGTCTATTTTTTTACAGTTTTATTTATACTTGAGCCTAAAATCAATTATCACAAGACGGTATCCCCCCCAAGCAGTCATAATGATGTCAATCGTGTATTTTCTTTGTGTTTGTGACAGACCATAGTAACAGCCATGAGCACCCTGACACCACCTGTGCAGCTGGCATGTCCAGAGAACCAGCACCGGATCAAATACGTCCTCAACCTCGTCAACCAGAAGGACTTTGATTTTCCATCTGTGAGTGGCACTTCATCAGACACACACCCACAATCAGAAATATTATTTCTACAGACAGATGTTTGACGTTGTGTTTTAACATTCTGGCTACTTGCTAAATCAGGAACTAAAAGGACATAACTTGTAATTTCCATCCATTCATTATCTTTACCCATTTCTTCCTTTTTGGGTTGGGGGTTCACTGGTACCCATATCCAGCAGTCACTGTGAGAGGCGGGGTACACCCTGGACCGGTCTCCAGTCCATCACAGGGACACAGAGAGACAACCAGCCATTCACTCTCTCACTCACACCTAGGGACAATTTCACATAATGTAAATGTACTAAATTTTAGTTTTAATGTAAAGTACTTTTGTTAAAGTCAATCTGAACATCTTTATAAATTGTTTTATACTGTACCTTTTCAAGTTTGTGATCTTCAAAATGTTGCAAAGTTTAATCTTAAATCGCTGACATCATCTCTGATTACTTCATGCGGCAAGCTCTTTTATTCAAGTACCGGTATATATTTTTGTTTGTAGTCTTTATTTTTACAAAAACAAAATAAGCATTACCTATTTGGGCAGCATTATAAGTTAAGACATCTTTAATTTAAACAAGAACTGAAAGTTGATTATTTATTTAAAAAAAATTAATGCATTTAGTAACAGGAAACAAACAAAAATAATCTGAGAATGAAATTAGCACTTCTTTGAAGGACTGCAAGTTTCCCACAACTTTTCATGCTGTAGTTTTAAACCGAGATCTTGTGTGATTTGTTAGTGCTTGGAGTATGTGTTGTAAATGACCCTCGGCTACTACCACGCCAGATTTTAGCTCAATATCTGTAAGAATGACTGATTTCTAGCCGTCTATGTATTTGCAAGGATGATTAGCTGTGAAACCATCTTGAATTTGGTTGACTCTGAAAGTTAACCAGTTGTGGGTGAACATCGAATGAGTCTCATTAGAATCCACCCACTGGTTCATGAGATATTTTGCTAACAGACAGACATATGAACGCATAATACTTTATTGCCGGAATTTCATGGCGGTTTCATATCAAAAAGGTTATTTTCTATTACGCTGGTTTGTGCTCTTAGTTATGTGCTGCATTTGTTTCATCTCCTGATCCATTAACATTAAAATAATTTCAGCAATTTAGTATAAAAATAGTTGAAAGATCTGTAACCTATTAAAAATTAATTTTACAAACGAGAAGTGTGTAAGATTGTCCCAGCTCGATAAATCATATTTTTCTTGTCATTTCATTGGTTTTTAATCTAAATTGTTTTGAACAGGTGTGTCGAGCTCTTCCTGGAAAATTACATTTGCAGTTGAACCAGGTTGTCTCAGCTGTTTGTGCTTCCGTGTGTCAGTAAAGTCCCAAATTCCCAGGTGACGTCCCGTGACACAGGTGTTGTGTCAAGGCGCCGTGTTACTGACACTGTGGTTTACCAATAACCCCCACAGGAAGTGTCTGTGTGGGTTTAGTATTGTCAGTGGGACGCCATCATTAACTAATTGTTCAAACCAAGAGACCTAACTGCAGAGCCTCGGTGTTCATTCACAGACACCTGTGGAGCCGAGCATAATTCAATTTTCAGTTTACTCAGTCAGTGGGAGCTGATTTTAATTTACGGTAGTCTTAAAGCTGCTTGTCACCATTTAACTGTTCACGTAATAATCACAGGAGGAATTCTTTCACCAGATTTAATGTTGTTATTTGGAGCGCTGATAGGAAATCTGAACCTGGAGCTTTCCAGACAATTTTCAAACATTCAATGAACGGACACGAGCATGGTTTGTCATGCTTTCAGAAGCTGAGTCAGCAACTGTCACAGAGTAACTGAGCTAAAACAAACAACAACCAAAAAAACTAACAGAATTTGCATTTAAATCCTTTTGTTGCATGAAACTCTGTATTTTATACCTCTACCAATAAATAAATATGCAATATAAGTTGTTAATGTGCTGTTTAAGGGCTACATAAAACATCTGGAACACATTTTGCCAGGCCTATCTATACAAACGTGAATGCAGACCCAAACTGGTGTTGAATGTTACAATATTCAGGTCGGCAAAAGGTTTTTTGTGTCACAGGGTGTTGTAGTGGATCAAAACTGCTGAAAACTTTCATGTTGTTCCTGTGTGCATTTTTGTTCTTGCTGCAGCTCGTTTTAATCTAAGACAAAAGGGAGGTAGAATTTTGGACAAATCTGTATAAAAATGTGAATGAAATGTACCATTATAGATGATCAATTACATAATTTATGCACAAACCTAGCAGCAATGAGCTACCTGTCTCATTCTGAGTTGATGCTTCTGTTTAATCTCAAAATCGTCCTTCTGTGTGTGTGACACTCGCACTGAGCTGTTGGGATGCGCTTATTTATTGCCGTTTATCATCAGTTCCCACTTGGCTTTACTTGTTTGACTTGTTTTTGACGAGCACTGCATAGTTTCCAAGTTACTAAACAGGATGGCGAAAGTGTATGTTGCCTGTCACTGGAATTTGTATGAGGGATTATGCGTGGGTGAAGAGAGGTGTGTGCTCGAAGGCGTCGTAGACACACACACACACTATCACTTCCTCTCACACCATCACATCATTTTCAATACACATACATACCGTACTTTTAATTTTTGCTGAACGGGGCTTCATGTGGCAGCGTATAGAAAAATTTATGTTTTATTTTGAATCAGCATCTTGGTTTCGAAAAAGAGCAATAAATTTAGTCAAAATTAGCCAAATCATGTGATCATCAGATAGCATGGTTGCTAACCTTAATGTTGTTTGCCTAAATGAGCTGATTCTACCACTAAAGAACAACAGAAAAAAACTTTTGTTCCCTACTTGAGTACTGGATCATACAGGAAGGTCTGTTTTTGTTTTGAGATGTTTGTACCATTACGGTAGTTATCGACAGCCGCAATTAAAGGTACACGCAATAATGTAATTACCGGTACCTGTGTTTGTCTGTCTGTTAGCAAAATGTTTCACAAAAAGCTGGACAGAGTTTAAATAAACTCTGAGAAAGTACTGCAGTCACTGGATGTACATCTACAATTAGAGGCTGATCGTTAAGAGTTTTTTTAAAAGTCTTTAAGAACTAGAGCAGCTGCTGGCTGATATACAATACATGAAGCTGCTGGTTGTAGCAGCTACTACTGCATCTTTATCTCCCAACTTGGTAATCGGATACGTATACACAGACATAACCGATGTCCAATTTTTCAAAAGTGTCTAGTATTGACCTGTTAACTCTACCTGAAACTGATTAACTTTTGGAAGGAGTGAATGTTAGTTTTATGAATACTTATCCAAGGGTTCCCAACCCTGGTCCTTGAAGAACACCATTCTGTATGTTTGGAGTGTTTCTCTCCTCCCACACATTTTAATGGGTAATTTACAGGCTTCTGCAGAACACGAGGAAGAAATTAAATCACTGAATCAGGTGTGTTGGAGCAGGGAATCTATTAAAACATGCAGGATGGTGTTCCTCAAGGACCAGGGTTAGGAACCCTTGGCTTATAACATCACACGCTCATGGAGTTCTGCATGGCAGTGATATTGTGTGACAGCATTGTGACATAAACTACAATAGAGCAATTTTATTGATAAATCTGTAGATGAAGGTGGTAAACTGAGCAGAGGTTGCAGTTTAAAAAACATATCAATTTTTTTCAAGTTATGTTTTCCAAAAAATAAAACAGTTTTGAAGTAATATGTACCATAATAGAGTATTTTGCCGTTTATTTTTGTGCTGTCAACATAAAGTCTTTATTGCCGATAAAATTATTAAAGACGTATATTATTATAGATTATAGTGTCTAATTCTGCAACTTAAAAAGAAATCTTTAGAGAAAACATGTTTGTCTAACATAAACAATGGCGAGCATCTTAAATGCTGCTGCCATGTCACTAATTCATTCTGGTGTTTGAGTTATGGGGTGTCGGATTTATTTTTCACCACTATTTACCTTTAAAAGCACGTACACGGACATTACCAGGCACATTGTACACTTGGTGTGTGGTGTCAACAAAAACTCTGTGCACCCAGCGACCTCAGACACACCAGAGACAACAGACAACCTTGCGTCGTCTTTTCTGTCTGCTTTAATATCTGTCGTATTTGGAGCACAGCAAAGATACAGAACGACTCTTACTTGTAGACACTTCCTGTCTTAGATTTACTTCAAATAATATTTGGTTGATCCAGTTAACCGAGCAAAGGCATGTGTGTAAACTTCCCTTTTCTCTAGCGTCAAACAGCTGTGTTCTTTTTATTTCATGTTGTGGTTTTAACCAACACACTGACGACAGTAAAGCTCCTCTGCAGAAACACTAAATACACTTGTTGGATCTTTGATCAGTCTCCTCCAGTTTTTTATTTTTTATTTTTATTTATTTCCCCTTGTCCATTCTCAGGAGTTTTACGATCATGCAAAGACGTTGTGGCAGGATGAAGGAGTCAGAGCGTGCTACGAAAGATCCAATGAGTATCAACTAATTGACTGTGCACAATAGTAAGTAACTTACTGACAGTTGCATTTCAAAGACATACGCTTTGCACTCAGTTCTGTCCACATTTATTACACACTTTTTCACGGGTGAAGATGATTTCTGTCAAATTTCTGACTCGCTGAAATCAAAATATAAAGGAATGAAGGAAGGCTTTTGCACAGAACTGTATAACAAGGTCAAACATCACTGCAGGATCTGTGGAACATGAGTGCAAATAAACAAATGTCAGAATAATTTGACTCCCAACCACTTTATCTGTGCTTTATTAGTCCGACTTTGTGGAATGTAGTTTTGTGGGATGGACTAAAATTCTTACAGGCATTTTAAATTTCCAATTTTATAACCAGTCTGTCCTTCACCCAGAAAGAAACGGCTCAAAAGAGACTGGTTAGCAAGAATCCACAGTGTTTGTTTTCTACTTTATTCTTCTACGTTTTTGTTTTTCTGTGATGACTTACGTCATCACAGAAGTTTAGCACAGATTTTAAGGAGTGACTGGTAATAGTTTTTATTACCGGTACTATAAAGTAGAAGTGACTCCAGAAATCTGTTTAGTCACAACCTGATGTTTCTGTAGATTAGTTATTGAGACAAACTAATGCTCCAGCTGTGGGAATGTTTTTAATGAAGACGTAATAGAAACATGTACCGGTTACTGACAGGATAAAATGTTTGCTAACTGATAGATACTAAGCCATATTCTGATGACGGCACTTTTTAAAAAGTATTCAAACAGAAATCGATAATCCAGTCTTCTGAGAAGGATTTAGTTATAGTTTTTAAACGCGTATCATTTTTCTTCAGCACCTGTAACGTTGAAACTATCAGAAATACGGACACTTAAGGCTTTTTATTCTGTGATCAGCATGTCAAATATCAATATTGTTTGATCGTGTTAGTTCATAAACTTGAGTATTTTAACTTTTGGTAAGTGAGTCTGAATTGCGTTCTGCAATAAGGAAACAAATGTCAACTTTTCCCTGCAGAGATGTGGTCAGCAGAGGGGACTAGTGCTTCCTAGTAAAAAGTAACCTAACCTAATTTTATCACTTCCTCTAAACTGCATCACTTACAATTCTTTTATATATAAAAACAACTCACAGATGTACTACCTATTTTTCACATCTGTTGCAGTAAAGAGAACAGACACTGCTCTGAAGCTAACTCAGTCAGGTTTTGACACTTCTTGTCTAATGTTGGCTCCAATAACGATGGACTAATAAACCATTTCAGTAATGTGCTTAACGTGTTTCTCTGCAGCACCACAGCAGCCCTAAAGTTGACTAATATTATGTATACCGTATTTTTCAGACTATAAGGTGCACTGGATTGTAAGGTGCATTAAGCAAAACCAAACAGATAAGTCAAACTTTATTCAACTCATTCACAATAACAACATAAAATCAGTTTGAGGTCAAGTAAGCACAACCAGAATCAATACGTAAGGTGCACCTAATTACCGTATTTTCTGCTGTACCCATTGCTCTGCCCTATAAGTCGCATCAGTCCACATATGTCTAAAAAAATAGTAGAAAAATCCATAAATATGTCGCTTTGCTGTATAAGTCACATCTATTAAGCGTCACCACTGACAATCCGGAAATGTGGGCCGGTGTTGTGCCAAAAATCGATGGGCTGCCAAATGGCGGCAGGAGGACTTTAACAAGAATTTAACAAGATTAACACTTAAAACAATTATTTGTTTGTTCAAAATTATAATAAAGGTGTGTCTCAGTCTACCTTTTGCTTAATAAATGCACTTTGATGGTCAAATCAGCTGCATTTCAAAACCCGATTCGCGGAAGTACACTTGTGCACGCGCCGAGTCGCTGTGCAAATTTAACAAG
Organism: Argolebias nigripinnis; assembly: GCA_031763805.1. Lineage (NCBI taxonomy): Eukaryota > Metazoa > Chordata > Actinopteri > Cyprinodontiformes > Rivulidae > Argolebias > Argolebias nigripinnis. The sequence continues at coordinate 26,890,415 of JARVJN010000144.1, forward strand.
ATAACCACCTAAAAACAATTTGTTTGCTAGACTTTATAGTAAAGGTGTGTCTCAGTCTAACGTTTGCTTAATAAAAGGACTTTAACTGTCAAATAAGCTGTATTCAAACGTACTTGCTGCCTCGGTGCTCTGATAGCGCGCAGAGGGAGAACAAAAGGAGGAGGAACGCTGCTTTTTCTTTGAAATTTAACAAGAAAAGCACAGAAAACAATTGTTTGTTCCAAATTATAGTATAGGTGTGTCTCAGCTAAACTTTTACTTAATAAATGCACTTTAATGGTCAAATTAGCTGCATTTTGCCGGGGCCGTGCAGCTGGTTTGACGCTTGCTCCAAGCAGCGAGCAGAACGAAGGTGGGTGTATGGCAAGCCGATTGTGTCATTACCGTATTCGTCTGAGTATAATACGCAGGTTTTCTGCTCATTTGGATGCCCTGCGTGTTAAACGCCGAAGCGTATTATTTATGGATTTTCCCCCCATATTTTTAGACCCATTTTTCGCTCTGAAATCGCTGTTTTTCGTTTTGGCCAAAAAATGGTGCAGTACATCTTTTGTCCGCTAGGGAGACCAGACCGTTTCTAGCTCATGTGTCCGAAAAAAGCCTCCTCTGGTCGGACTGACTCTG
>JARVJN010000144.1:27027980-27039444 GCA_031763805.1 Argolebias nigripinnis
TGTCATCAGCAAACATTATAAATTTCAAAATACTGGATACTGTAAAAATATCATTTAAATAAAGTATAAATAATTTAAGTCCTAGAACTGAACCTTGAGGAAGACCACATTTTATAGTTTTAATTTGTGACTGTGTGTTGTTAATTTGTACATATTGTAACCTATTGCTCAAATAACTCACCACTGCCATATTGTTCACATTTTCCCAGTAGTCGTTCATGGTGTCAAATGCTTACCGGTACATAAATCAATGAACACACCCACTGTACTGTATTAAGTTTCTGATCAACTGCTGCAGCAACGTGTTCCACAAACTCCATCACAGCTAAAGTTGTGAAGTAGTTGTTCCTAAAACCGTACTGGTGCTCATTTAATATATTATTTTTATTAAGAAAGGAGTCCAGCCTGTTTATGAATATTTTTTCCAGAATTTAACTGTGCACATGTGGGATATTAAGAAGGTATTCATGCATTCAAAACAATCTGAATTCCTTCTAATATCCAACACAAACTTCTCTTCTTTACATGTATGCGAGTGGACAAAAAAATAAGCTCCTCCAGCTGTCAGAATCATAACAATCATCTGCTTCAGAAGGTCACAACAAACCCCACGTTGGAGAGGTGGGAGATTAGAAGAAAAGGGGCTGAGCGTTGTGCTATGCAGTCTTTACATTCGTGCTCTGCTGTTATAACCGTCTTTGTGGTCGCGCACATTCGGCCTTAGAGTTATCACAACATGGTTGTATTGTGGCAGCGCTCGGAGTATACCTTACACATTCTGAGGGATTATCGAGCTGCAGATGCAAAAACACTAGAACGCCTCCTGGAATATGACCGGATTAAGGCCTAAATTGCTGGTGGTGAGTCTTCAGAATTGACTGAATAACTAGAACCCCTGACTCAGCTTCCTCTTTTTTGCAGTTTTTTGCAGTTGTTCTTTTTTTTTTGTGTTTTTGAATGTTAGATGGTCGAACAGTTCACATTGGCTTAATTCAGAAATAGAATTTGACACATCTCTGCAGTGATGTTTGAGTTTATAATCTGAAAACTGTGTGATTGTGGTATTTATTTTTACCTGGAATGCCTTTTCCCTTTATGGTCCGGGCTATGATTGCGATTGGCTGATGGCAGGTTTGATTCAGAACCTTACAGAGCTCCTCCACACTGTGGCCATCCACAATCACGGAATGCCAGCTGAAAGAAACACAGACATATTCTTTGAAGTTTTTCTTCCATTAAGGCCAGATTTTCTTCTTCTAACTTTCAAAGTGGTCTTGAAGGTTCCCCAAATTTTTGATGTTCAAGTGGACTTAAATTTGGATATTTATTTTTTTCTGTAATGGTCAGATACAAAGACTGAACAGACAATAATTAAAAAAGTAGCCAAAGTCTGCAGAAAAACTTGAATTAAAAACCTGAGAGAACCATTGCTCAAGAAAGAAATTCTGAGCCCAGAAGCAAAAGATAAAGAAACGACTCAAAACTTTTATACAGCACTATATGCTTAAAAAAAAAATTTTTAAACATGTTCTGCATTACCAAAGTAATATGATTTATGAATCTCTTTGAAAAATTGGAGCAAAAATTCTAAAATTAGTAGCAAGAAATTGCATTGAGATTTGGCGCCAAGATAAGCACCTAGCATAGAAGCTAACTAGCATGCTAACAAAGTTTAAGCTACTGACATGAAATTAAGATATGTTGATAAGCATCTAATGCAGATCAAGATAAGCTAGCTAATTAGCACGATTAGATCAATTATTAAATCTGATAGATTGTTATCAGATAATATGCCTTAGCCATTATCGGTCACCATGACCCACAACCCGCTACAATAGATTATCAGTAAAAGCAAAAGATTAGTGTTAAGAGTTGGGGATTTGGGGTTAAAAAATAAATTTTGGTCAAGATCTTTTCTCACCCAAAGGCCTCACAACGGCGCTGGTATTTCTCCACATGGTGCTGCAGCGGAGCCGGCTCGCTCTGACCCAGACGGTTAACGTCCAAGATGGCCACCAGGTTGTCCAGCTGATAGTAGGAGGCGAAGGCCATGGCCTCCCACACCGAGCCCTCCGACAGCTCTCCATCACCCAGCAGGCAGAACACCCGGTAGCTGCACACAGAGGCTGTTTAGCAGAGCTAACATGGCAGATAAACAGGTTAATCACATCTTTCTCCCCGAAGCCTGACTCTCAGATCCAAACACACAAACGGATCTCTGATCCAACACGCCCCCGCCATTTTCAGCGGTTGCTCATGTTCTGTAATTTCTTCTGACAGCTTTCCAGTCAGATAAACACATCACAACTGGCAAATAGGCTGAGGCACACATTCCAGCCATGAGCTCAAAGAAAGGATAAAAAAACAAACGTGTGGCACCGGCAGACAAGAAAAGAGGAGAAAGTTATGAAAGGAATTCCACAAAGAAGGAAATTAAAGAAAAGGAGGACAGGAGAGAAAACTCATTAAAACAACAAAAAGTGCAACTTGTGAAATGTTTTTCTTTAATATAAGACCTGAAAACAGGCAATGAAATGTAAAAACACTTTTAGTAACGTTAACAGAAACATTGAAAAATTGATTAAAAAATAATTTATAAAGGTAGATAAAGAGCAGGTAAACCTGTGAAATAGATTTGGTTTACAAGTATGTAAAAAAAAATACATTTTGATATGTGTTGAAAATACATTTGCATTTTAAATATAAATACCTCAGCCCTTTCCTAAGTTTTTTCTACATCTTGTTAAAAAATGTCATAAAATAATCAAGATTTTGTCATAAATCTGTTCTTGATGCAACAAAAGCAGGTTTATATTTGTAGAGCCTCTCTGTTTACATCTTCCAAATCTGAAATTATTAATCTGATCAGCTGATCTCTCAGCACAATTGATAAAATTTTCTCAACAAGAAAACGGTTCAGGAGAACTCATGCGCTGAAGGGACACATGACGCGTACAAAACTGGATTACGACAACAGGATTATCTGCTTTTTGGAATCGGCGGGTACCTGTGACATTGACAAATTAGGAAGACGTCGCAGCAGTTTTTGATGAGGCTGCCTGTCTGTGTGAAGGATTGTACCGAGCATCAAGTGCTCAGACTAAGATACTTTGAGAATCTGGAACTCGCTGGCAGAATGACCACAAATCTGGCTGTTTGGATTCACCATTGAGTGTAGCAGTAAAACTATGAAGGCAGACATGAAATCAGTAGAGTCAACCCGCCCCAAAACAACCGTTGTTTATTTGAATATGGTTTCCCCACTTGGACTTGGATAGGTCAACGTATCTCAAATTGCTCCTGGAGGATATGTAAATCATGAAGCTCTGCTCCTGCTCCCCCCCTTCCCCCGGAGAACATCTGTGGACCCTTCTCAGAGCTGAGCCGGCTGGTAGACACTGTGCCATCTTATCAGGACTATGGAACTTTCTGGTAGTGTTCACGAACAATCTCACCACCTTTGTCGGCCTCTCTCCCCTGCAAAATGTCTTATGTCTATCTTTGTTGGGGGTTTTTTTGTGCTGAGGTAGTTTTTTTGCTACCTTACACTGTGATACAGTGTGAGACCTTTTTTTAATACCTTCTTTCCTCATGTTTCTCTTCCTTTTTCTTATCTAAGCAATAAGGATAGTGCTTCACAATGAAACTGCAGCCCCCGTGCACCCCCCGTCTTGTTGTCTTTGGACGGCTGCACTGAAATGTATTTTCACTGTGCTTGTGTGCAATGACAATAAAGTTAATTATGATAAGAAAGATAACAGAAGAAATTATTTTTACAGAACTCTGGTACAAGTAGTCCTAGACTTACGACGGTCTCGAGTTACGACGTTTTGTGGTTACAACGCATCTCCCATTAAAAAATTTCTTTTGAAAATTTCTTTTTGAAAAGCTGAGTTCCGGTTTTACTTCCGGTTTGACGGCAGAAGCAGGAGCTTGACGGCAGTGGAAAAGTACAGGGGAGACCTTACTGTAAATGTTCTGGACCGAGGTTCACGAGGCAGACCGGACTGGACCGAGGCAGAACCAGCAAAGCAGTGGAAAAGTAAACGCTCTGGACCGAGGTTGACTGTGGTTTTACGTCGGAATACGGCAGATGGACCAAGCTGGACGGAGGTTTTACGTCGTAAACAAACAGAAGATGGACGGAGGTGGACCGTGTCACCAGCATTCAAGTAGACTATTAACTGTTTTTGCCCTTCATTATGGCTCCAAACGTATGTGTTTTTTGATAATTATGTAGGGTGCTGTGTTAGGATAGGCTAAGTGCTTGGTAATACTGTACGGTACACTGTACATATGGTGCAGTATGTATGTATGTTCCGACTTACGTCGAAATTTGGTTTACGATGCCACGTAGGAATGGATCTCCGTCGTAAGTTGAGGACTACCTGTACTTTGTAAATGGACTGTACTTATAGAACACCTTTCTATCTAATCAAGATAGTCAAAGCTCTTTACAATTCAATCTGTGCCCTCATTTACCTTCATACAGCAAAATCCCTACAAAGATCATCTGAATCTGTAGAGACTAATCAGAGTTTAGATCACATTCATACACCGATGGGACACACATCAGAGGTTCAGAGTCTTGCCCAGGGACACGTCAATTTCCTGGTAATGTTTGTACCGTGACAAAGTCAGAAATAACCACAAATATTTCTGAGATGGATCCTAAATTCACGTGCATTTCCATTCAAGACCAAAGCCGAACAATGTGTTGTTTTAAAATCTAAAAGAGCGACGTTGTAAAAGCTGCCTTGTCTGAAATAAGAACTCGTACACGCTCGTGCTCATTAATCTGAGACGCTCCCTGCATGCCTTTTCTGCAAACATCCAAAAGTAGTATATATCTATATACAATATAGTATACCGTATATCCAAAAGTAGTAACTATAAGTATATTTGTGGATTTAAAAAAAGCATTTGACACTATTGATCACACCATTCTGCTTGATAAATTGGATCAAAATGGTGTTAGAGGTCCTGCTTTACAGTAGATAAGCAATTATTTGAGGGATAGAAAGCAGTTTGTTCAGATGGATGATGTAAGATCTAATTTATGCAGAACTGTGGAGTACCACAAGGTTCAGTACTTGGACATAAATTGTTTACCGTATATTATATGTAAATGATTTAATTGAAGTCTGACATCCTCAAATGTGTTCTATTTGCTGATGATACAGCTTTTTTCTGTTTAGGTAAAGACATGGAACAGATGTTTGAGTTGATAAAAAAGGAGATAGTTAAAATACAGAATTGGTTTAAATTAAAAAAGTTATCATTGAATGTTGATAAAACTAATTTTATGATATTTAATAAAAAAAGATAACTTTGGATTTTTCTTTCAAAATTGATGGTGTTAAGATATGTAGAGTGAATGGGGTAAAGTTTCTGGGTGTAATTATTGATGATAAACTGTCATGGAAACAGCCAATAAATCATGTACAAATTAAAATATCTAAGTCCAATGCAGTATCATAGAGTAAGGGACTTATTAAACAATGATGCTTTATATTTACTTTATAATACACTTGTAGTCCCACTTTTAACTTATTGTGTCAATGTTTGGGGTACAGCATGTAAAACCATAACAAAGAATATTTTTATTTTGCAAAAAAGAGCTGTAAGAATTATAACAAGAAAGCATTATTGTCACCCTTCTAATGTTCTGTTTTGTCAATTGAAATTACTAAAGTTTTATGATTTGGTGGATTATAATATTCTTCTACTTATGTTTAAAGCTCAGAATGGCTTGCTACCATCAAACATTCAAGCATATTTTGTAAAAAGGAAGAGTTGTTATAATTTGAAGGGAATAGATATTTTTGTTAAACCTAAGTATAGGACCAGTTTAAAGGGTCGGTCTACTACAATACACAGAATGGGTCTGTGGAATGGTTTGTAGGACGATGCAAAAATAGTGAAGTCAATGTTTGTATTTAAGAAAAAGATCAAAACTCTTTTGTTGGAAAAATATACTGTATATAACTGATTAATGTCTATTTTGTTAAATGTGAAATTTTGATGAGTTATATATTTTGCTGTATTATATATGAATGATTATTGTTTGAATTTATAGTTTGAATTTATTTTGTTTAAGAGGGAGGAGATATAAGAAATTTTCTTCTTCTGCTTCCTTTCATTTTATGTTTATTTTTTATTTTTTTAATTGTATTTGTGTATTTAATGGAAATGAAATGAAATGAATAAATAAAATAAAAGTCTGTGGACATTCTGCTGGCGCAAGAAAATTTTTTTTTCACTACCGGGACTTTGAAATAAATAATCTTGTGTTTGCTGTGGAGATAAAAAAGGAACTTGTTGGATCCATCCAGTGATGTCAGGTTTCAGGTTTTGCAGCTGCAGAGCAACGAAGCAGAAGCAGTTACCTTCAGTCTCATCGTTGCTGCTGAACAAATTCAACAAGTTCAGCCACGTGTCGTATTTTAATAAAGATCCACCTCGTCCCTGTTGGGTTTCTCCGGTTGTTTGTGGTTTGGACATAGTTCTGTATAATTTTCTGCTTTGTTCTAAAATAAATCATTTAGATGATCCTGCAGTTTAACCTCGGCGTGCATCTCTTAGATGAGTTAATGCAGCAGCTTTTTTATAGCTTCAACTTCAGATTAGGTGATAAAAACCAGTGATACAGTTCCTTATGCTTCATGATTGCAGTGAATCGGCTTGACGTGCAGAAAACACGTCTACTTTTTGGACAAGAAACGAGACAAGTGGGTGAGGCTGAGAGACGATGGAGCAAATTTGCTTTTGGATGTGTGATTATTAGAGCAGAACAATCGAGTGCACCCACGATGCAGAGAGCAGCTTGTCCTGTGCAGCGTTTCTGCTGCGAGCAACAAACTGAATCTGTCTGAGACTCTCTCCTCTGGTGCCGTCCTCAAAATGTAAATTTTTGTTCATGAAGATGAGACTTCAGCGCGCACATTTTTGTGTCTTTCTGTGTGCATGGACTGCATTTTGTCTTTCAGGCCACAAAGCTGCATCTGACTTTTGTCAGTGAAATCCACCGTGTTCTTTCTAGATCACAACAGAACAAAGGAGACTGAGCGGAACAATTCAACGCAGCTCCATACAGCCGAACAAAAGTACAAATAAAAGCACAGCGGGCTCGCTGGAATATCACAGCTATCAACAATTAGTGCACACATTTATTATACTGAATCTGTTTACATCTAAATTAAATTATTAGTGAATAATTTCATCCCTTCATAGATGGCTGTCAGGAGGAATCTGATCCACAGCTCCTGCTGAAATGTCACGTCTGCACAGCTCATCAGTGAAATTCATGTCATGCATAATTTCATACATTCTGCCTGAGTGCAGAGGCTGCTGTGCTTCTGCATCACTTTGAATGTCTCTGCATGTTTTGTGCACAGTAAGTGAGCCTATTGCACTTATTTTAAAAGTTATGCTCACGGCACGTCCCATTTTCACTCTGCAACAGGGGGAGTGTAGTTTTTGTGAACGTTACCTGGCCTTGTCGAAGTGTTTTCCAGTGTAGGCCATCCCACAGGCGGCCCCCAGCCCCTGACCCAGAGATCCAGTGGCCACATCCACAAACTGCTGCTTCTGTTAACAGGCATGCAAAACGTGCATTTCATCCTTCAGACTGTGAGAAGTTAAACACAGGACTCAGTGCACAGATAGTTAAACATGAGTAATGAAACAGAGTTTGTCAGCGTCAGGGCGGTAATGTTTGCCGCAGAGGACGTCGCTCAGCAAAACCTTTGTCACTGTGTCCCTACCTGCAAACAGCTCGTCTGTATGTGTGAACATATTTAAAAAGGTGCAGCATGACTGGTACGCTTCTTACTGAGTGGTGCGCACAAGAATGTTTTATGAACTTTTTGCTACAAAATGTCAAAAATATTAAAGGGAAAGTTCCAAGATGAATAAAGGATTTTAAACATATAAACTTTGTAGAATTCCTCACTGACAATTGTGTTTCATGTTCGTGGAAAATACACAAAATTGGCCTAGAACGAAAAATAAAGACAGCCTTGAACATATACGTTTAAAGTTTTCTTAATAATGATGTGAAAAAGTTGGGGATGATGCAGATTTGTGAAATGTGTTGCATTAAAATCCAAACAAACGTAACGAGATACTTTAATGCATATGTTTGAATACATGAGTCTTTTCCGCAGCAGGGCTGAACGTCACCTCACCGGCACTGGGTGTCCTTCCAGGATGGAGTCGACCTTTCGGAGGTTCAGCAGCTCGCTCTCCTTCAGGTGGCCGAGCTCTGCCCACACAGCATACAGAACAGGAGCTGCGTGGCCCTGAGGAGACACGGGTCAAAGGTCAGCGTTGAGGACATCTCCTGTGGGTGTTGGTGTGTGTCACCTTAGAGAGGATGAATCGGTCATTGTTGGGGTTCCGTGGGTCTTCAGGGTGATACTTCATGGAGTGGAAGAAGAGCACAGACATGATCTCTGCTGCGCTGCAACATGATGTTGGATGACTGCAAGAAAAACGACAGGGCTGAAAATATCAGATGCAGGGTGACGTTACAAACATCTGCATGTTATAGAGGACGTTTGACTGATGAGTCATAGTTGATTATTATTTAAAGCCGGTGTCTCTTTCTGCCTCTCACACTATGGAGACACCACAAACTGTTACAGTCGTGATTACTGGACACAGAATGAGGGTTTATGTTGTCTCCATTTTCAAGACAAGCAATAAAAAATAATAAAAACTGACTTCCATGAGGGCAGCCATCAGAAGAGGAGAAGAAGAAACTGTTCTGTGATGGAGACTGTGGCATTTAGATCAGGCTTTTGAACATTTAAACTGGAATTCTTACATTTATTTTTGATCATTAACGCAGCATATGGTTCGTTTGTCTTTTCTTATTGTTACTTTTAAAGGACGCATTTATCATCTCTCATCTTTTCAGTCTTTTGCGACTTGTTCCAAAGCGCCAGGCAGCTCAGATCCTAATTTGAACTCACAAACCGGACGCGCTCTGCAGATTTCTCTTCAGCACAGCTGCTTTATAGCCGTGACACAAACTACAGCAAACAACTATGGATCTTTGTGTTCCATAACTTCAAAATGAACACAGTGTGTGAACGTTAGGAGAGCCAACCACTGACGCACCTGCAGCATCACGACCCTCCACATAAATAAATCAAATGTTGTGCAAGGGCAAAACATTTGAGTCAACTGAATCGATTTGTTTTAACAAACTGGCTTTTAAAATTAGAAATTAGAAGAAATGTTCCAAACTAGACCCTTTTTGCACAGGTGCGTAAATTACGCACGGATCAACGTTTACGCACAGAATATAAAGAATACGCAGTATATATGACACATTTGATGTTTAAATGAGTTTAACCAGACAATATTTACTATCATAGCACTGATTCTATTTGGTCAGTTGGACATCGCGTGGGGACATTGGTCATTCCACCTTAACTATAAAGTCTTTTAGGAAACAAGAGTGATGACATTGGTTCTCTGCAGAGAGTCGTGTATCCCCCACATCCCCTCTCATCTCACCCGCTGCCTGCTGCAGTTGTGGATCTGATGGAGTTGATCCGGAGTCGTGTGGCGATGTTCCTGAGCGCCTGCACCGTCTGCTGGTCCGGTTTGTGGTGGTAGTCCTCCATCTGGCAAAAAGCGCACGAGCCGTTGGAAACTGAGGAAATAGTTAAAAGCTCCTGCTCTGCTGCCCAGAGAGTAAAGAGGAGGATGAGCTTGAAGAGGATGATGATGACAGGGATCATGGGAGGGAGGAAGGTGGAGTTAAGTGCGTGTCTTTACCAAACACTACTGCGGGGGTTGTTTTAAAGCAGGGGTGTTAAACTCACTTATAAAAAGGGTCAAAAATTAAAACCTTTTTCAAATCAAGGGCCGGCTTCAGAATCTATTAACTCAAGTTTGATACCCAACATCTTTTCTTGATCCTCAAAAAGAGTTTGATTGGTCTCATTTGACATTTTCTGTTGGACTTTTGACATCATAATCAAAGATTACTGAAAAAAATTAAAGTAAAAAAAGTATTTTACGTTTAAAATATCATCTTGGGGGCCAGTTAAAAGGTCATCGAGGGCCACATTTGGCCCCTGGGCCTTGAGTTTGACATATGTGTTTGATCGACTTAAAATCAAACAGAAACTTCTGGTTTTCACACCGAGTCAGATTTCTGTTGGGGAACTCTCCGGATGCTCCAAGTTTCCTCCTTCTCCCAGTTCTCCATACTTCAGGGGAATAAATGTACATTTTACCATTTAAATATATTTTCATACCCATTTTCCAGAAGCTGAATTCTTTGATGATTTTTAATAACTGACCTAAAATAAAAACAAACCTTGGAAACAGCACGTGCACGAAAGTCGAGAACAGTTCATCTTGTTTGGAACCAAGTTCATGGCAGACTTTGATCCATATAGGCCTCCAGGCTCTGAAACCTTTACATTCCAGTCTTCCTCCCATCTTCACAGTTTTTGGAGAGAACAGAATATCATCAACAAATATTGCTTTTTCTTTCTTGTTTTCCTGTATTAAAAGTCTAAATGAAAGCCTCAAAACAGCGGAACTCTTTGGGGTTTCAGCTGGTTCAGACGCAATGTAAATAACAACAAAGAGTGTGCAGTTCCTGTATGCGCACATCAATAAAAACTACAGGGTTTTGCCTGACATGCAAGAAAAGTAAAATTTACTACTGTAAAAAAAAAGACATAACAGAGGGAAAACATTGATAAACACATCACAAAGACTTTTAAATGATTTTCATTACACAATGACTATAAATGAGAAATGATAATGATAGTAACCGCTACTTCAGCCAAATTTTTTAAACGCCAACTAAAAATGAGTTTCTTAAAGAAAAAGCTCTTTAGTTGAAAATAAATCCACATTTTTTCCTTATCACAATTGAAACTATACAAAATTAGTTTAGTCAAAATGTCAGGTTTTTGGTCCAGACTGACACCTGCACATTTCCACATGAGGCAGTAGCCTTCCATTTATGTTTTACATATATTTCTGCCTTTTTATGGGCCAAAATGCATCTGTAATGGGTTTAAATTGGATTTTACTCCATTTTTTTCAAAATGATTTTTCACTATTTTACTCACCCATATTCACTCATCTTGGCTCACTTCAGTGTGAAACAGGCTAAAGAATGAATCAATGAATTTATTAACTCCTTTTTTCTTCTTTCGGCTTTTCCCTCTTCAGGGGTCACCACAGCGAGTCAGTCATCCTCCATCTTTCTGTCCTCTGCATCCACTTTCCTCACTACAAATACCTCCATGTTCTTATAACTGTATCATTTATGTCCTCTATCTTAGCAGCTGTCTTGTATGGAAGCGGTTATGTCACATATTTAAAACTAAAATAGATTGACAGAAATACTTTTTCATTTCAAAGTCAAGCAGCATTTTTTGACTCATAAATAAAATTTAAAATGAATAATCCAAACTGCATTTTC
>JARVJN010000144.1:27114596-27124914 GCA_031763805.1 Argolebias nigripinnis
CGTTTGTTGTAAGAGTGTCCTTTAATATGTAGAAGATGTGTCAGTTTTTCCATTGAGTGAATTTCCTCTATGACTTCTCGCCAATTGTCCAGTTGGGGGGGAGGTTTCTTTAGCCAGTTCCGAGTAATAGCTTTTTTGCTTGCTATTGATAGAGAATGAGTTTTAGCGCAGTCCATCCACCTCATCTATCTATAACAGAATGAACCGCTCCCCCTCCTTCACTTCTATACTCTGTCAATTTTTTATACTTTCTTTATTCAGCCATTTTTTTTCATTATTAAATCAGTTTTTATGTTAGCAGTAGCATTAGCATCAGTAGAATTAGTATTAGCAGTATAGCAGTAGTCATTGCTTTATAATGTAGCTGTTCTGTTTTTGTATTTCATTTTATATGCTTTTATATGATTGTCTATTGTTGTTTGTACCTCATTTGACCTGTAAGCTTTCCAACTAAAATCAGGATTAACAGTTCAGGCAGGGCGGGTTGCTTCAGCCACAGGTAAAGGTTGTTATATGTGAAAAGAACAGAGTAAAAACTAATTGGTTATAAATTTACAAAATCCAGCATTTCATTCCTTGAAGACAACTTTAAAACATGCATTTAATTTATTTATTTTGCCACCAGTGCATTACTCCATCTGCATTGTCGTTCTCAGTAATACTCACACGATTGTCTCTTTCAGGGGTTTCCTCCTGTTGTTTCAACTTTGCTCCAGTTTTCATTTCACTTTACAGTTTAATGACTCTGTTACAGTCTTTAATTCATCAAGAAGCAAAAGTATGCAGTACCTGTACACGTAAAAAAAAATTTTTTTTTAACTAACCCTCTATGTGTATCTGTATATTTACAGACAAATTGTGTCATGGGCATGAGAGAGAAAAGGTCAAGATACAGTACCGGTATATAAAAACAAACAAATAAATAAACAAACAAACAAACAAACCAAAGAACAGGCAACACAGCAACAATTTTTTTTATAAAGCAGTATAGTGCTTTACCTTCTTGTACCAAGATTACACAAAGCAAAACATGTTTTGAGTAAAATAAATTATAACAAACAATATAGACTTTAAATAATCTAAATATAACTTGACTTCATGGAAAATAATCTGATAGAATTGACACCCACAAAGAGCTGTTGCTGCGTGGACCTCAACCCTCCTGCAGCCTTTGGGTCAAAATGACTCGTGAAACCTCAGTTTTAAATCTGAGACGTCAGGAGTCATTTTAAGGGGTTACGGTGAAGATGTGAACCATTAAACTGGTAGTTAACTTGGCCTTCAATAACTTAAATCTATTTCTAGTGATGTGGGTGCACATCATGGTAGATGGGTAAAATAAAGTGTTTAAAAACTTTAAAAACTGAATTATTGTGGGCCTCTCTGAACCTCGGGGCCCAGCCTTTTGAAAAGTCTGACCATGTGTCCATACAGGATATGAACTTCTGGATCCATTTAGTATCACTGTTTCTTTTTTCCTCTACTGGATTGATACTCTTACTTTAGTCAAATGTCAGAATACTGCTTCACCACTACATAAACCTGCTTTCTTTTTCTGCTTTGTTTTCTGAATTAGATGAACGATGCAATGGGCTTTGAGCTGCCATGGGTCTATTGTGTCAGTCTGGTCATCTTTGGATCCTTCTTTGTTCTGAACTTAGTTTTGGGAGTGTTGAGTGGGTAAGTTTGATCACTCTGAACATCACAGAGGTTATGGTTGCTTCTTGCTGCAGTAACCTCAACCCCGGCTGGCTCTCATATTCCACAATGTTTCGAAGAACTTTCGACACACTGGAAAACTAAAAATACCGTTGCTGTCCTGCACGTCTCTCTTTCTTCAGAGAGTTTTCCAAAGAGCGAGAAAAAGCCAAGGCTCGAGGTGATTTCCAGAAGCTGCGTGAGAAGCAGCAGTTAGAAGAAGACCTGAAGGGCTACCTGGACTGGATCACGCAAGCTGAGGACATCGACCCTGAGAACGAGGAGGAGGGAGATGAGGAGGGCAAGCGTAACCGTGAGTTTCTGAGTCCTGTTGATTTTCTCATTTATTCATGTTTTAACCACGTCATGCGCAGTGGTGTAGGACGTAGACCAAAAAATATTTCCACACACAGTTTATCCTCACAGATCTAATAAGTCTTGCAAAAAGCCAATCTTGGTATCATTAAACTGAGACTACAAGTGGACATGTACACCCAAACTATACTTATAATTTCACACAGTGCTGCACATTAGCAAATAAATAAATAAATAAATAATCAGTTGTGATTATTCTTGAATTTTATAATATGAGCTGCAAAAAAATCCACTCTTCTATGTTGCCTCTTTATTTTCTCAGTATGAGACTCACATCACACCGTGTGCAACATTTTGCTCATTGTTGTCCAGATCTGTGGGGCGTTTATGGCAGATGAGGTCCACCTGACTCCCGAGTATAATATAAAAAAAAAATAAGACACCCCTCTCCCCAAGTCTGTTTTTTTCTTAGTTTTTAGAAGTTGATTCACACTTTAGTTTTGTGCATGATTTCTAACACTGAGCACCAGAATGCACATGATTGTCTGGTTAAATATTACAGACATGGACTTAAAACCAAATACTTTGACATCCTTGAAATACCCTAATATACTAAGAGTAGTAGTAGTAGTAGTAGTTTCTAAAGTGTTAAAATATGGATTTTTTTAACACTTTAGACACTAAAGCTTTCTCCAAAGAGAGTTTGCTTGTTGAAAAGGTTTCACAAAAAGTTTATAATTTACCGTCTATTTTAACTATTTACTAGTTTCCTGTGTGTCAACTATTTCCTTGAAACACTTTCTTGTGAGACATTATGTGCATCTATTAATAACATAACTCGCAACACCAGCCTTCATGGAAAGATAAGCTCCTGCATGGCATGTACCACCGATAGATTGAGGAAGTGGCTGATATCAACAAATCTTACCAATTGCTAGAAAGAGCTTGACTGAAGGACAGCACAGAGGCAATGGCAGCACAAGAACAGGCTCTCTGCATAAGATCTATACAGGCTAGGATCTAGCATACCAGACAAGACCCAATATGCAGGCTGTGCAAAGATGCTCATGAGACAGTCCAACACATAATATCAGGATGCAAGACCCAAACAAGCAATGCATACATGGAACACCATAACCAGGTGGCTGGAATAATACACAGGGAATAATATACTGTGCTGAATATGGACTGGAGGTCCTGCAGTCAAAGTGGGAGACTCCACCAAGGGTATTGAAGAATGGAAGGGCTAAGATCGTGAGATTTCCAGATTCAGACCAATAAACAGGTGAAGGCTAACCAACTATGATGGTCGACAAGCAAGAGAAGAAGGCATTGGTGAAAGATGTATCAATCCCAAGTGACTGTACCGTCAGGAAGAAGGAGCATGAGAAGTTGGAGAAATACCAAGGGCTAAAAGAGGAAATACAGAAGCTGTGGAGAGTCAAAGTGTCGACTTAATGGTCATTGGAGCTCTTGGTGCTGTGACCCCCAAACCGAAAGAGTGACTCCAACAGATTCCAAGTGGAAGAGTAGGTCGAGCTACAAGTTTTTTTTTATTTTTATTTTTTTATATTCAAATGGATCACATTTCACACACTTTAAAACACCCTTTGGCATCATGAGCACTATGAAAAGCCAAATTATACACGATTCCTGCTCTTTAAAAGAACATCTGGCCTCATAAATGTCATTGTTATGTTTTTAGACATTTACTGAGAGTCACCTCTGTGTGAGCAGCACACCTAGCTAAAATCTACATACGAGTGTTTGATTTTATTTTATTTTTTTGTATTTTCACATTCAATTATGTGTTGCTTTTATTTTAGGCAAAATAATTTATCTACAGGTTTTTTTTTTTTTTTTACTGGTTCTTTAACAAAAATAGAAACATCCTGATGCATGCTCAATAATCCAGGTTAATCTAACAAGGTTAAGTCAGATCTTCTGGATAGAAGAATCTGTCCAGAGGACTCGCCTTAATCTTGTTAAAAAAAGAAGAAACCTTTCAGCTTTGGAGTTTTTCTGTCACTGCTTCTGAAAGAATGATTGCCTGTAAAAAAAAAAGTAAAATGAAAATAGCATCTGGCAGTAGTTTTTTTTTCTCTTTTTGTTCTGAATCATGGATCTTGCATACTGTTACACCCCAACATGTATATTGCATTGTATAGTTATCATGTCTAGAATTTGTTGAATCTGGAGATGCAGAATCACAAAATGCAGTTTGACAAAAAAAATAAAAAATCTGCCAGTTAGTCTGCTATGTATTTGTTGGCTATACTAACACTGATTATCACAGTATCCGGCAGTTATAGTGTTAATATTTGATGATATTATTTTCATTTCACATACTTATTAATTAAATGTATTTTTATATGTAAATGACTAGAAATATGTTAAATGAACCTGAACATGATGCCAACATGATATTTCAGTGTTACAGTAATATGTACATTGTAAAATGTTTGTACCAGTACAGTTTTTTTTCTGGATATAGTATCTGCATCAGTAATTTGTATTGCAGCTTGCCATACATTCCTCTCTTTTTTGTTCTGTTGTGTACTGACTCACTGCTGCCTCTGCTGTCTGGCTGTGTGAACTGCATGTTGGTAACACCAAGGGGTCACACTGGCTGACCTCATTCAGAAGAAGAAAGGAAAGTTTGGCTGGTTCTCTCAGTCCACAGAGACACAGGGTAAATGTGTTTGTGTGTGGGCGAAATTTTGTTGAAGTGTCCATTTCATTTTTTGCATTTCCTCCCTCCGTACATCTTCATGAGGACATTTCATCTTTGTCCTTTTTTTTCCCTCCATTCAACCTTTATTTATACAGGTTAGTCTCATTGAGCCTCGAGGACTCATTTACAAGAGAGACCTGCTTTAAACAAAGAACACAGATGAGGTACTGACAACGATTGAAATCATATAAAATCATATAAAATGAGAAGTAAATAAAATTAATTATATAAAAATTTAACAAAAACAGTTACACTATGAAGCAATGTAAAATAGTAAAAACAGCAACATTGCGTTGGTTTTTGCCATAACTTAACGGCTGTTTAAAATCCCTTAGAATGGTCATCGTCGACAACTTCAGCTCTTTTTGCAAGGTATTCCAGGAGTGGAGTAAGAGAAGGCCCTTTTGCCAAGTTTGGTTTATACTGAGGGGACACTGCAGGTAATTATGTCTTGAGAGTGCACGCTGTGGATGCATTGATGAAGTGACATGTAGGAGGAGATGTATGAAGGCAACAGACCAAGAAGTGATTTAAAGATGAAAATGTACCAGTGAGAGAGTCTGTGTGAAGTTAATGATGACCAATTGAACAATGAATACAGGGTGCAGTGATGGGTATGATAGTTACTGCCAGTTCTGAATCTTAGCGCACCGTGATAGACAGCATCCATCCTGCAAGGTACTTGCAGGAGCATTCATGTAAAAAATGTCACTATAGTCAATGGAGGGAAGGAAATTAGCAGTTACAAAAACAGTACCAACTTTCCATTTGAAAACAACATCCCTTTGGTTTTATCAGCATTTAGCACCAGTTTGAGATGGAACACATCTGACTGGATGATGTTGAATGTAGACTGTAAAAGTTGGAAAACCTTAGCAACTTTTTTAGCTAGACAATAAACAACTATGTCGTCGGCATAGAAATGTAAGGATGCTTACAGAATGTTCTGACCTACATTACTTATGTAGATTGTGAAGAGGGTGGGTCCTAAGACTAGGCCTTGTGGTACACCATTGTTGACAGTTAGACAGAAGAAGTACCATTATGTTGAACACACTGCCTCCGATCTGAGAGGTAATTAGAGAACCAACCAATAGTGTGGTCTGAGAAACCAATTTCAGAGAGCTTATGACATACTGTACATGTAAGATGTCATGGTCCACAGTGTCAGAAGCTTTGTCTTGAGACGTGTCTGTGCATCAATGTGCTTCGCTTGCTGTTTGCTTTTGAATGTACTTTGGTATTCTCATGCCTTTTCTTTTTGGCATTATTGTGTTTGGGTTAAACAGTCCATCACAACCAGATTAACGTAATCTGGCACATAAAACTCATTATTCTGAAATGATGGTACGTTGCTCTCCCAGCATTCGAAGCCCAACTGTTGGTGAAATAAAGAAACATATTTTAACTGGTCCAAATGGAGGTAAATGACATAATGAAGCACTTCTAGAGCAATACTTTTTTTTTAGGAAGAGCCAACTAATTGGGAAAAAAAGTTTTCAAGTTAAGAACTATTCAGTCTTACGATAAGGGTAGTATTCCGGTTAACACGAAAACAACACTAGTCAGCTTATCTTTAAATGTACAATTTAAAGACACACATAAAAAGAATCATAGGTCTGGAATTAGAGAAACTTTTAAATGTGATCCAGGCTTAAGGAAAACTTGAACATTTGTGGATTTTGGATTTTCTTGTTTTCAGTGTCTCAAAATATATATTTTTGTTTTATTGTTTGGCTGCAAAATGTCCTTATATTTTACATTTATTGAATTTGTGTTAGCACAAACCTAAATATGTTTCCTTTAATAAGCCTTAAGTTATACAAAGATGTAATTTAAGTGTCTTGGTTTTCAGTTGTTATCATAAAGTGTTTTTGGATCAGAAGTAAACACAACTTTCACAGCTGTGTTCATCTTCAGATCCTGTATTGTATCATTGTCACATTTACTCCCTCTCATTCATCATTTTTAATGACAATATTTTCTGCATGTATAAAACATACTGTATCATTTCAAGGGTGACTCTGACCACATAAACAATAGTTTTTTCTTTGCATTGAACTGATCTGGATGTAGGTAATGTAAGTTTGGAAAATAAACTAAAGATTTAGTTTTTCAACTTCCGGTGGTACCGGTACATAAACAAATACATATTTTTCTGAATCACAAACTTTATGCAATTAATTTCCTAATTATAACCTCTTGAGAGAAGATTAGAAAATAGAAAAGATTGTCAAATAAAATTGTTGGTTTCAAGTGAAATTTTCCAACAATATTTGGTCAGCCCAAACAAGGGTATGTTTGAAGGCTAGTCCTTATTTAGTTCATGCAATTGGCTTGATTTGGCCTTTTAGCCACACAAAAAGGAAGCAATGTAATATTTTATACTTACAAATAGTTTGATGTGTGTTTAAATTCCAATAAACCTTTAATTCATTAAATATAAGAGTCTATTATTTAGTTGTTGTGTTTTAAGAAGTTAATGTACTATGCTAAAACAAGAAAACGCAATGGATGCTAAAAGGAAAATTAGTTAAATGTGTTTTAGGACACACAAAACTTATATTTCATGTGTTTCTGTGTGTGTGATACTGCAGCGAGCATGCCTACGAGTGAGACAGAATCAGTCAACACAGACAATCCCAACGGAGAGGACGACAAATCACCGTGCTGCGGGCCGCTGTGGTGAGTTTGACGTTTTACAACCAACAATCAGAAATCAGTTCTTCAGCAGCACCAAACAGAAAACATTCAACACAAAGTTGTTCTACCATCCACTCTAATGCAGGTTTCAAAATCACAAAAGTTTTTCCTCTTTTAAAAAAGCTGCCTTGTCTTTTATTCCCACCAGTCAGAAAATAACTAAGTCAAAATGCAGGTTAGTAGCATTAAACTGCATGGAAAATGTTCTTCATTTATACGGTTACTTCCATCTTGCATGGCTAATTTGTCTGATCCCCAGTATTTTCATCAGTTGTTCTTTTCCTCTGATGTCACCAGAGAAACAATGCTCTGTATATATATATATATATTTTTTGCTTAAAAATTCCTGCTGTCTACTCCTAATCATTCACGCTCATTTGTATTTGTTGTTTTACCACTCCTCAATTTCATTAACCTCTGGTACTCGTGAAAATGTAAAGCATTCACTCAGATTTGTGTGAAGATGAAAAGGTGATAGAAGTTTGCTACAACTGGGTAAAACTGATTGTGTGTCAGTCGTCAGTGTCGACGTTGGAACCGATTCTGCCGCAGGAAGTGTCGCGCGGCTGTGAAGTCGGTGACCTTTTACTGGCTCGTCATCATCTTGGTGTTCCTCAACACTCTCACCATCGCCTCCGAGCACTACAACCAGCCAGACTGGCTGACTGAAGTTCAGGGTATCTGTTTTACTTCTTTATATTCCTTTGGCTGTAACGCATTCACTCTTACGAGAATTCTGACAATATTCATTTAAAAAATATTTTCTCTTTGTCAGATGTAGCCAACAAAGTTCTGCTGGCGTTGTTCACTCTGGAGATGCTGGTGAAGATGTACAGCTTGGGCTTGCAGGCGTACTTTGTGTCCCTGTTTAACCGCTTTGACTGTTTCGTGGTGTGCGGTGGCATCGTAGAAACCATCCTGGTGGAGTTTTCCGTCATGTCTCCGTTGGGAATCTCAGTCTTACGCTGCGTACGCCTCCTCAGAATTTTCAAAGTAACACGGTGAGCAGTTTTATTATGAATACAGTAGTTTTATTTTGCCCTCAGCGATAAAGGCTGCTGCATGTGTAAAATCTAAAAGACAAGCCAAAGTAACTTAGAGACTAAAAAAATTTGAAACTAGAGAAATTGCATTTCCTGCGAAAATGCAGTGTGAATGCTTATTGCTTAATAACTTGCTGAAAAACAGCTGAAATTAGCTAAAAAATATGCTGAAATGTAGCTGAAATGGAATAAAATGCCCATGTTAACAGAACAAAGCAGAAAGAACACATTCAGCATTTGCTGAATTAGGTTTAAATAAGGTGAAATTAGCACAAAAATAGGAAATTAGTTTTAAAAAGCTGAGATTATAAAAAAAAAATGCTGAAAAGTAGCTGAAAATGCAGAAAGAACCTTAATGACCAGAAGGAAGCAGAAGAATATAAAATAAGCTAAAGGAAAAAAAGTGGAATTAACTGAAAAAGCTAAATTTAACATAAAACATCTAAAAGTAACAGAAATAGCAGAAAAAGCTGAAACTAGCAGAAAAAAGCTGAAAAGAGCATAACAAGCTGAAATGAGCAGAGAGAAGTTAGTTTGGCTGAAAGTAGCAGAAACTACAATGAAAAACTTGATTTTTTTCTGGCCGTTCCAGAAGCTTTGTGTTAGTTATTGTTCATGGCATCAATGCCCACGATGGGAGTACTGGTATGTAAACTTGCAACTGTATATTCAGCTTTGAGTCCATAATAATAATAATAATAATAATAATAATAATGAATTTAATTTATAACGCACTTTTCATTAATTAACAGGGTAAGTTCTAACCAAAAGCACTTTTTATGAGCCACCTAGTGCGAAGGACCTGAAAAACAAAATGTCCTCTAAAAAGATTTAAGTTTTCCACACGTCTTGCCATAAAAAAGAGAAGTTTGATTGTCCAGTCGGGCTTTCCGACAAAAAAAAGGTTACTCCAAACCGAACATTTATTTCCCCACAAAGATAAATCATTCTCAGAACACTATTCATGCCTTATATCAAATATTGTCTTTTTATTTCTACCTCATTTGAGTGTCCCTTCATCTGCTTGTTTGTTGCCCTGTTAAACTTGTGTTATTCTCTTCCAGTCACTGGGCGTCTCTCAGTAACCTGGTGGCCTCTCTGCTCAACTCCATGAAGTCCATCGCCTCCCTGTTGCTGCTTCTCTTCCTCTTCATTATTATATTCTCGCTTCTCGGGATGCAGCTCTTCGGGGGCAAATTTAACTTCGACGAGACGGTGACCAAACGGAGCACGTTTGACAACTTCCCCCAGGCGCTGCTCACTGTGTTTCAGGTTTGTGTCTGATTCACTGTATGACAGCCTCAGAGCTGAGAGAGTGTTACACCTCCAGCCTATTATGATTTGTTCTATTAAAATACAGGTTTTACAGAAGTTAGCAGTTGATTGGAGTATCTAATAAAATCAGTGTTTCAATTTACCTCCATCCTCTGTGTTTGTCAGATCCTGACAGGAGAAGACTGGAACACGGTGATGTATGATGGCATCATGGCATATGGCGGTCCGGCCTCATCTGGAATGGTGGTCTGCATTTACTTCATCATCCTCTTCATCTGTGGAAACTGTATCCTGCTCTCTACACTAGGGGTGGGCGATATGGCTCAAAGATTATATTGTGATACTTCAGAGCATTATCACGATAACGATAAATTTCGTGATATAACAAAACAAAACAAAAAAACAGAAATCAAATTTATTTATTTGACAAAATTAACTTACCATGTTGCTTTGCAGTATTATGTATATAAAATAAAATAAAAACAACAAGGGGTAATTTTACTGAAATTACTTTATTTAGTAAAGTATTCAGTCTCCCAAGTATAAAAAT
>JARVJN010000144.1:27164088-27181201 GCA_031763805.1 Argolebias nigripinnis
GGGGGGGGGGGGGGGGGGGGGCGGGGGGGGCAGTACACCAATTAATTTATTTGACTTGTATGGATATGAATTAAGTTAAATTGATGTTTTATTGTGAGGTGATTTTATAAATGGCTTTTACACAAGACAAAAAATGTGCAATGCTACATTTCAAAACAAAAAATACACAAGATGATTTTTGCCTTAAACACTTTTTTAGCTTTTTTTTAATGCTTTCTATAGAAATTTGGCAACTTTGAGGAACATAAATAAAAAAATGAAAAACCTTAATCGTTGCATTAAAAAAAAAAAAAAAACCCAGAAGCGTGCGGTTTCCTGTAAACCCCAATCGTTTCAACTCAAACTTTTTTTTTTTTGAGTTGCGCTTCCTTTTAAAAGAAGGCGGACGGCCTCCATGGGGCCATTTGACCTGCAGACAGTGAAGAAACAGAACAGCTCAACATGCAATGCAACTTCAGTGGAGCTGTGCTGAGCAAGATGCTCCCGCCTCTGCTGATGATGGAGTCCGTCTTGGGCCTCATGGGAAACGGTCTGGCTCTGTTCATCTTCTGCTTCCACCTGAGGCCGTGGAAGAGCAGCACGGTGCTGCTCTTCAACCTGGCAGTGACAGATTTCATGCTCATTCTGAGTCTGCCTCTCCGTGTAACCTACTACTTGTCTGAGATCAAGTGGAAGTTCGGTGGCGGCCTCTGTAACCTCTGCCTCTTCATGATGGCCGTGAATCGCAGTGGGAGCACCTTCTTCATGATGGCCATTGCCGTTGACAGATACATGCGTGTGGTGCATCCCCACCATCCCATCAACTCTCTGAGTGTGGGTAAAGCCATGCTGGGAGCCCTCGGACTGTGGCTGGTCATCATCTCTCTGACTATTCATGTCTTCACTCTGCAGCACGACACAACCTACTGTGAAAGCTTCATGGTCGACACAGAGTCCAGAGGTAACCTGTCCTGGCATAAGTTCACATTCCTCTTTTCCTTTTACATGCCTCTGCTTGTGATTCTTTACTGCACGTTCCACATAATCGACCACCTGATGAAGA
Source organism: Argolebias nigripinnis (assembly GCA_031763805.1). Lineage (NCBI taxonomy): Eukaryota > Metazoa > Chordata > Actinopteri > Cyprinodontiformes > Rivulidae > Argolebias > Argolebias nigripinnis. The sequence continues at coordinate 27,165,131 of JARVJN010000144.1, forward strand.
GACAGTGGGCCCAGCAGGCCAAGTTCAAGAAGGCTCTGTATTTCATCGTGATTGTGGTGGTGCTGTTCATCGTCTGCTTCCTCCCGAGCAACCTGACAATGCTGCTCATCTGGATCCAGATGCTTCAGGGAATCGAGGACTGTGCCTCTGTGGAGCACATCACTGTTGTATTTTACATCACTATCAGTTTGACTTATCTCAACAGCGTGCTGGACCCCGTGGTTTACTACTTCTCCAGCTCGGCCTTTAAGAACATCTGCAGGAAAGCTCTGCACCTGCCTGAAGCAGAGACGGTCGAGAGCACAGAGAAGAGAACTCGAGAAACGCCGACCCAGTCCATCAGCCAGCTGTGATCACAAGAAAACAAGGGTTTTCACTGCTAAGTCTGACTTAAAATGTACTTTAGTGCTGTGCAGTTATTATTTTTTACTTCCTGTATTTTACCGGCACTTTTCCTTCAAGTCCTGCTAAAGCTGGCTGAATGAATTCACGTTCGGTTTCTAACTCAGATAGCAACAAAGGCATGCTGTTTAGATTTAAATGCACGTTCAAAATGGTCCTTTTGTAAAACATGCTGTAAATTATGCACATTTATTTTTTAGTTTAATGTACTATTAGCTAAAAGTTGTACTTTACGGTAAGATTAAACATTAAACTCTTTTTTAACAGCTTTCAAATGTTTTGTGATTTTATAATCATTTTAGTTCATTTCTAGGTAATGAAGTCAATAAAACTTGTACGATTGCTAACAGTTCTATAATTTAACATATTCAGATGTTTTCCTCATGAAATGTGTGAGGAAAAACTAACACCTGAAACCACACTTTGTGCCTTTCGTTTTCAGATTGTTTTCTTGAAATGATACGTGAAGTAAGAGGGCCAAAAATAGAGTAAAATGCAAAAAAAAAAAAAAAAGGTTTTTCCTTTACTTTCAAGAAAACAAGTCAGAGGAAGGTTTGTGTTTTTGTTAAACATGTGAATCAGCACTTGCTCTCTTGCACAACCCCACTGCTAATTTTCAACATCCGTACAGAAAATTATTTCGGGCACGTGTTATTTTGAGTTTTGGTTGGTCTTAGATATAATTTTAACACTGATAACAGCTTTATTTATGTGCCAATTTACCACAAATCCGCATGTTCGTTTATGAGTCATCATTGGTCCGGATGTGCAATGTTCAGGTCTACTTTCTAACAGACTAGGATGTAGGAGCTCCTGTGACCGAATAAAAGGAACAGTTCCTTTACAAATGAGCCCATTGTTCAACCTGTGACCTTTAGAGTCTCTGAAACAGGACTGAACGCCTACAACGGTTTTAAAAATGTGACAAAATACAAATTAAACTGTTGGTGTGACTGATTTAGACAGGATGAAAATTGTCTGATACCAATTTAAATCAACGTACACTTGAACATTTCCAATTAGCCTCCCAATAAAAGGCTGATACTGTATAAAAATTATAAAAATAGCCAAATAAAAAGAAATATTGGTAGATGTAAAAGGTTTTATTTTAATAATTCCTGCACAAAAGGTTTATCAAAAAGTTAAAATAACCTAATATTGCATAAACAAGACAAAATGTTGAGTGCAAATACTGCATCTCAGCTCAAGGCAGAGAGAGACAGAATGTATAAATATGACTGAATTAACAGATCCGTCTTATCCAGATTCTCCATTTTCCACAAGAAACTCCTGAAACAAAACAAAAACAACAAGTTTCAGTTACAGGTTTGCTTTTGTTCTGTAACTGAACAGTAACTACAGAAAACAAATCTTTAATAATTTATTAAACCACGACTAAATGTTTCACTGCCTTCATTAAAGATTTTGAGTCTACCTTCAGGGAGCCGTGTGAAACGGAGCCATTTAGCAGCGTTTTCCCTCGAAGCTCTCTGTGCTTCAGATACTCACGAGCGAGAGAATCAGCATCCTCCTGACTAGAGAGAAGATTAAAATGCACCAATGAAGGAAACCAAAACACACTGTTCAAAAGTTAAACCCATGAGAGTGAATATTTCCAAAAGTGGTTTTATTTTTAACTCTCCACTTTGTAAGAGGCAGTCAGCAATTAAAACTTTACGGAGATAAAATGAGTAAGAATCATAACGTTGTTTGACAAAAAACTAAATAAATGACTAAATACAGTAATACTGCATAAATATATTGTATTTAAACTCAAAAATCTTCACACCGACACATAAAAAATTATTTAGCTTTGTCACTTTTTGCCCTTTCAGATATTTTAAGGATTTTCAAAAATACTCAATCAGGGAAGTTTACGTTTATTATTTACTGAATATTAATTCCACTGTGGGTAATGTATTGCGTATCATACATTTTGAGGAACTTGGTGATATTAGAATCAGAAGTTTGCATACAAGTGTTTGAATGTATTAAAACAAAAATATAACATTTCCTTAAGACAATGAATTTGACATGAGCTTATTTAAGAATGTGAGTACCAGTATTTATTTTTATCTGACGTGTGTAGTTGTACTAGTTGTTTACAGCACGTTTGTGTATCTTCTTTTGGGGTTTTAAACAATAGATGTATTTTAAATTGATGTTTATCATCATATTGTGGTAAAATATAGTATTTAAAAAAAATTACAGGTAGTCCTCGACTTACGACGTTTCGGACTTACGAATGCGCATCTCATAAAAAAATAAAAACAATTTTTTTATAACAAATAAATAAATGTACAGTACAGTTACCAAGCACTTAGCCTATCCTAACATAGTTAAGGAGTGAATTGAATTGTCTCCCTCCTCCCTAGCAGGCTCCATTCGCATAAAGGGAGCTAGCTCCCTTTATGTGAAAGGGAGACAATTCAACTCACTCCTTCATCTTTAAAAACTGTGTTAGGATAGGCTAAGTGCTTGGTGACTGTACAGTACTGTACATGTATTCATTTATTTAAAAAAACAATTTTTTAATTTTTTTACTGTGTTCCTACTTACGAATTTTCAACATACGAGCGCCCCCTAGGGACGGAACTCGCTCGTAAGTCGGGGACTACCTGTAATAGGCCAGGCTGAAGAAGCAGAGACAGATCAGTAGCAACAGAAGAGCCATAGCCGAAGGAGAAACGTAGCCTAAGGAAGTAGCCGATGAGGACGCCGTGAGAGCCAAATAAGAAGCCATGAGAGAAGAAGAAGACCTGTTGCTGTTGTTTTATGCGGGGTGCACTCGACCTAGGTGCTGAAGGCAGAGGTGTGAGCGACCCACTGGCTTTGGAGAGGTTTTTTTTCGTAACCACCCTGAAGCTGGACTCGACCTGGTGAGACAATTTGTCATGTTTTCGCTTTTTTGTTTACATTAGGTGGGGGCCTTTTGATCTTAGTCTGGTATTCCCAGTGGCTACGACGGCTCTGTATTGAGTTGGCCCACTGGAGTACGTTATAATTTGTTGGAACAACTCACCAGGTCCAACTTTCATTTTATCACTTTGGGACACGAGGACGCTGAGGGCTAGGGCTCTCCTTTTTTTTCTTTCCACAGAGCAGCTGGAAGCGGCGCACCCAGAGACGCGCAGCTGGAGAGCCTAAAATAAAAACTCTTTTTAAACTCTCATTCTTTGTCTTGTGTCCCTTAATATGCTACACTCCTTCGGGTCATAACAATGATTCTAAACACCAACTTTGTTTGAAGTTTGAGACTCACACCAGACCTTCCAATTGGAGTCTGCGTTTCCTGTTTTAGTTTTGTTTTAAGTGACTCTTTTTTTTCTTTTTTTTTCTCATCGTCTGATCTCTGTACAGGAATTGAACTGGGTTTTTTTTCTGTACAGGAAGTGCCCTCGGACCAACAGGATCAACCGGCAGAAGCAGAACAATGTCCACTTCAGTTCGGAGAACACCATGCGCGCCTCCACTCGACTCATCTGAGCCCAGACACGTCGGACAGAGCCGCCTCCTCCTCACGCTACGGAGCGCTCTGGTGTTAGATGTTCCCCCCTACCCCGTAGGCCAACCATGACCGTTAGCATCTGCCTTCCTCCACTCTTCTCCCCCTCTCCCACCGTGAAATGTAAGAACGCCCGCGGAGGGCGTCGGCGTTGCAAAGACTGAGCTGGCACGGCGGCAAGCGGTGAGACTTGCACGTTGGGGACGATGCGGTCACGAGTCGTCACCGCCGCTGGCCTTTGACCTTCCAGCTGCCGGACGAGTCTCCTTGCAGCTTTTTTCCCCCAGAGGTTTTTACTCCGAAAGACATTGAAGGGAGGAGGGGGAGAGGGTGCTTAGGACACTGAATGTGAGTGTGTGTGTCTATTAGATGTGTGCGTTATGGTAGAGGCGGACTAGCCGGCCTCTGTTCTTTGTAGACGAGGGTCCAAGCACACCGGGGTAGTGCAAAGCAGGGTAACGGGCTTTAAACTGCAGTGTGTGTTCAGTCTGGGAGGGGGGAGGGATGTGGGAGGGGTTTCGGGGCTACACGTGATGCCTTGCACCTTGTGTTATAGGAGACCTTTGACAGAGGGCACATTGTTACTATAGAGCTCTCTGTTCAGTTGTGACGAGCACGTCAGCTACTGTTTCTTGAGTTCTATTTCCAATAGTTATTACGACATTGTCTTGATGGGGTCATTTTTTTCTGTACATGTAAATAAATAATTTATATCACGAGATGTAACACGTGGTGTCGGTCTCTGTTCAGTGATGTGTAAATAACAGCATTATTGTTTGTAAAAAAGACAACAACAACGTTTATCTCATATTTGTATATAATTTGTATTTTAATATACATATACTCAAGAATCCAGCTTTGGAAATCAGTGCTTTTCACCTTTGCAGTAAAAAGTACTTTAAAGCACGTCATCTGACACAGATTTAATATATTTTAGAGAACATCACTCGTCCTCCTCATAGTTTCATAACGTTGCAGCTTTGAAGCCTTAAAGTTTTTGCAAAGTTTCTGATTGGATCATGACAGCTACCGCTTTAAGGTAAAACTAAATTAAAACAAGAAAGGTCAAAAATTAAAGTCTGTGCACACGTTCACCTCCAAAGTCAACACCTTGAAACATTTTTTTTGCAGGAATGCAGCATTAATAGGCATGTCTCTCACTAAGTCACTGGTATTTTTAAGCAAAATGAGGTTAGAACGTTGACTGTAAACCACTTCAAGACACTTAAAGTTTCACCTTGAACTATTTAAATGCTCTTGGAGAGATTAATCACAGACAACGAGAGTATTATTTTAACTAAAGTCCAGTTTCCGTTGATGAAATGCAGACTTAATAAATGATGGTTCTCGGAAAACTTTATTTAAAAAAAAAAGTTTTCCTTCACTTACGATACTTAAATTTATCGCCATATGTGATAAATAAACAACACAGTCCTGTTTCAGCAAATGTTTTGAGCTCTGCCAAAAATCCCACAGCATGATGCTGTCGTCGCCGTGCTTAACTGTGGTGCTTACAGGGTGATAAGAAACACTTCTTTTGATATAATAAACATATTTTAATTGCTAAAACGTTTGCTTTTAGCAACAACTTGTGTCTGCCTTGAATTATGATGAACAAATTGTGCAAACAAATGACTAATTGTTCATTTTGCTAACTGGGTAAACAATGTAAATTCAGGCAAGACCAAAAGAACAGGCAGTAAAGTGAAGGAACACAGACATGAGACATCCAAGAGGAGCTTGACTAAAACAATCAGCTGTCAATGAACAAAACAAATATCCATCCATCCATCTTGAGTCGGGGAGGCAACAAGTCCAGGAGAGAAACCCATCCCTCTTCCCAGCAACACTTTCCAGCTCATTCTGGTGGATCTCGAGGCTTCCCAGGCCAGAGAAGATGCACAATCCCTCCAGCAAATTCTGGGTCTTCCCGGGGCCTCCTCCCAGCGGGACGTATGCGGAAAACCTCTAAAGGGCGGCGTCCCAATCCTAAAAGATATATGGCTGAATACATACTGAGGGAGAAAATGGTTGTATTCAAAGCAGGTGTGGTGTTTACCAAACTGGTGTGCACAGAAATCAAGACTAACGTCACAAACCAGGGAGCTGAGGGACTGCTTTGAACCAGTAAGTTCACCTGCAAAGGTTAAAAACTCATAAAACACATGCAATACTCATGCTGCTCATCCAAAAACGTCTAAATGTTTAATAAAATGTTTTTTTTAAACTAAAATGGAGAAGAAAATACCATGATTTTCTCAACTGTAACCCCTTCTTTACACCACAGAGAGAGATAAAGAGACCACTAAATGAGATCAAAGCCCATTTCAGTGGTGAATTTAGCCTCTTTTTAGGGGGTGATCAAGCACCCCTATACAGTATTTGAACTCAGCACCCCTGAAAATTAAAGTTTTTTTTTAGGTGGTTCAAGGTTTGGGTTTGGGTTCTGTTTATTGCATTTATGATTCAATGCAACAAAATAAACACATTTGTTTGTTTATGTTTGTTTATGTTTATTAAATTTGTTCATTTTTTACAAAAGAAACACAACACAAGACAGTCCCATAAATGATAACGTACAAAATATAAAAAAAATGAAAGGTAGCAGAAAGAATAATAAATCTTATTATATCTGCCCCTTTTTTCAAACAATCAGATTAAACAATAATAATCTTCCACCAACACAACAATTTTAGCTATTTTCAGATAGATTCAAGTCATTCATGGTAAATTCTGCAACTTTCAGTGAAATTTACTTCTTTAATTTAATTAAAAAAGCTAGTAATGCTCCTTTCAGCTTAATTATACTACTTTCAGCTTCTGCTATTTCAGCTACTAATTAGCTGTTTTATGAAAATTTTAGCTTTTTCATCTTATTCCATATTTTCTTTTAGCTCATTTCAGCTCTTTCCATTTCCTTCTCATAGTTTAAGCTTCTTTCTGCCTTTCAGCTACTTCTCAGACTTTTTTCCCTTCTAATTTCAGCCTTTTAATCTCACTTTCTAATTTTTGTGCTTATTTCTGCTTAGTTAAACTAATTCAGAGAATGTGTTCTTTCTACTTTCTTCTGCTAATTTTGTCTGATTCTTCCATTTCAGCTACATTTATGCATGTTTTTTAATAGCTAATTTCAGCTGTTTTTCAGCAAGTTCTTCTGCAATAAGCATTCGTACTGCATTTTCACAAGAAATGCAATTTCTCTAGTTAGACTTTGCTTCCAAGAAGGCAAACATTATTTAAGAGTGGGCTTGATCAATAGTTGGTCAGACTTTCTGAAGGTTTTTCACTTTTTTCACTTCTATCCGGTCTTTGTACGTGACTATGAAATCACATTTTACATCTAAAATGAGGAAAATTAAAGAGTGGAGTACAAAAGTAGAGTCAGGCTTAGACAAACTGCTTACAGCAGATAAAGTATTTAAAATGATTGTATTTAAGAAAGAAAAATGACACAAAACCTCCTTCAGTTGATCATTTGCCGTATGTCATGTCGTTTTCAGCTAAAATACTACTTTATGTGTTAAACTGCTGTTTCATCAACAACCTGCCACCTCTCTTTCTTTTTTCAGGTTCTGATCTCTGAGGGTTTGGGAAAATACGCCCAGGACCCAAAGTTTGTGTCAGCAACCAAACACGAGATAGCAGACGCCTGCGAGATGACCATCGATGAGATGGAGAGCGCTGCCAGCAACCTGCTGAACGGCAGTATGGGTAACGGCAGCACGGGAGGAGCGGCGAACGCCGGCTCAAAGTCCCACACTGCCACACACCTGAGGGACCACCGCGACTACAGCGACGAGGAGCCGTGCGTGGCTGTGACATGCGAGGAGGACCTAACAGATGAGATGATATGCTTCACTTCACTATAACAACGGTTCACGCCAGATTACTTTTAGTATTTTTTCATTAAACTTTTACCAATGTTCCTCGGCGAGGGAGGGTCTGAAATGCCCCGCAAAGGACCAAAATAGATAAAACGTGGACAAATATGAGCGTAAAGTGCCTTGTTTTCAATTCAGCACGCGCTGACAGTTCAAAGAAAAGCTCTGCTATGATTTAAAGCAGGAGGCACGACTCAACCTGTCAGGGTTTTTGATAAGCAGGACAAGTTTTCTTTATTTATAACGTTTGTTTGATACAGCATCAAAGCTTGTGAATTTAGTTTTCAGCGTTCAGAGGATGATCCAACTCAGCTTGTGTTTCTTGGATCGGTGGCCTGCCTGCGTTCTGCTGCACATAACGTCACATGGCTTCACACAGACACGGTCGTACAGTTTACTCAAAGAGCCAGGAAAACAACAAAAATGTGCCACCCTTTTAGTAAAGCGGAATGATTTTTAAAACTGGTTTTGTGAAAATAATAATTAAAAAAAATAACATCAAGTTTTTATGACTAGTTTCCAGCTTAATTGTCCAGTAGTGACAGATCAGGAAGCTGCGTACGTCTGCTGCAACATGATGTTCTGAGCTGCCCAACAAGGTTCTCTGAATTCAGCTGATGTCTTATAAAGTGTCATATTTATTGCTAAAGGTAACGGCTGCGTTATAGTTTCACTTGCCTAAATAAAAGTACAGAAAGAAAAAGTAAAACTTGATGTAAACATATATTTTTTGTTCAGCCCAAATCAGGATGATCCAAAGCCATAACAGCTGGTTTGTCTGGGGTTCAGGGTTTGACTCGTCTCACTTGAAAAAGATACATATCATAGAAACAACACAAATAAAATGTCCTCAGGCATATCCTTCCATTTGTGTGCTCGCTGAATTCTTATTATTTTTGATTACTTTGTAAACAACAAACAAAATTATGATGCGACAATGTTTCCAACGCTACCTGCAGTTCAGATTATGCAACATGTCAGTTTGAGCATTGAAATAATAGAAATGTACGGTGGCCCTGAGGTGTAAATGAACATTTGGAAAAACAGAATTACTTTAAGTCAAACTGGGGGGGGGGTGACAGGTATTTTAGAGTAGCGGTGGACAGTTGACTCAGGGACTCAATTTATTTTTAACAATTTAAGCATAAAAATATTTAATTTAAAAGTCATTGGATGAGAACTATTAGAAATGGTACTATTAGAAATCATTAAAAAATGACCTTTTAATTTTTATTACTTGGAACTGTAACTTTATTTGAGCAAGCATGACGGGGGACATGGCAGTAAACACAAGCTGCATTTAAAATTACATTTACCAGTACTTATTTTAAATAAATTCATCTTGTGTACCTATGGTTGTGTTTTATGGTGGAGGGGTGTCAAATATACAAGATGAGATTAATAAAATAAATATTACCTTTAAATAAAATATACTACATTATAGCATGGGGACTCAAAAGGCAACAACTAGTAGGAATGACTATTGTACATTGTTCTGTTTTATGCTAATAAAGTTATATACATATATATAACACAAAAAAATACCCTTACTGCCACTTTCCGGTTTGTAATTCCATATTTTCCATTGTTGTTCATTTACACCTTAGGTCCACCTTAGAAACCAATAAAGTGTAATCCTGGATCACTTTTTTTTTCTGTATGTGTAAATTTACTGCTCCACAGCTGAGGAAAACAAAAGCTTTTTTAATTTTTTTTTAATTTTATAAATAAGTTAGTTTCTTTGACCATTCCCTACATAAAAGATAAAGCAGGATTGTCTCAACATCTACGACTTCTGTTTCATGACTTAATCATTTAATAGCTTTCATCTGTGAAATTCCTCTAAAGCATCATGAGACAAGTCACCCCACTTAGGTTCTGTTCATATTGTCCCAATTTTGCACATTTAAAATGCCACAAATAAAAGCCAAACTATTTTATGACATTCAGTCTTTGCTCCGCAGATCACCAGTGTGTTTATATTACTGCCAGATGTAAGAATGTCTTCAGGTAAATTCATAAAAATCAACGATGTTTTGCTGGGCAAAAAACTAACCATTTGATAACACAATAATTAAAGTAAAACAATTACTTTAAACAAACAAAAAAAACACACAAAGCTTTGTTGTGGAACACAGCTTTATTTTTTTTTCTACTGTTCCACTGCTTTACAGATGTTTTCAAAAAGATGTGTAAAATCTGTAGTGTTTGTAAAAAGCCTTTAGATTTCTGCTTACTTCTTCTATGATCACTTTCAAAATGACTTTCCAACTATGTTGTAGCACAAGGACAAGGACCTTATAGATTTTGTACCAATAAAAGCAAACGCCCCGATTTTTACATCATTTTTGCCTGAAATGACGACAAACCTGCATAGTTTTGTAATGAATAAAGTCACAAGGACCAAGGGGAACATGTTGTGTTGACAATCAATGAAAGAAATAAAAATTATATAAAGCACTGCCATTTTGATCATAACTTTCCCTTTTTGATTCACATTTAAAGATTCCCATTTTTGCTCCTCAGTTAAAACAAAATTATTTACACATCATTTCACTACGGTGCAAAAGAATGTAAACAACAAGAGAACTGAATATTGGTTAAAAAATAAAAACGGCACAATCATAATTCAGTTTATAAACGCTGACACGAACAAACATCAGTCACACATGATCAACAGAAATTAACACGGACATCATAACGTGATCATTTTACAGGCACTGGTGATTTTATCTCATAGAAATATAATATTTACTCACAATCACTGACAAAACTGTCATTGTAAACATAAAAAAAAGGTACAAATACAATGCTAAAAGTTTTGTTTTGTCTTATTTTGGGGAGGTAGTATAATTTTTTTTTGCAGTCTTAGTGTGTATGAATGATTAGCTTTAGCTTAATCGAGCTGGTTTGATCATTTCAGATGAACATGTCAAGTATTACTTCATAGATTATTCAGGTTCCAGGCTGGACAAAGATTCAACAGCAAAGGTAAACGAATGAAACGATCCACAAATATAAGCAATTTAAGCTGCGTGTGCAATGATAAAGACGACGCAAACAACTGGTCCTAATCATACAGCTCGTCTAGAACAGTCTCAGGTTGGATTGTGGAGTAAAAAATTTTTTTTTTTAAACGCAGCTTCTTTTGTCCTCGGACTGAATCAGTTATTGGGTGTTTTTTCCTTTTTATTCCTATTTCAACTATCCCACTTTTAATCTATAAAACTTATTGTTTTGCCGCCTCTATGGCAACAAGTGAAGAATGTTTGTCTTTAAATCATGAAAACAAAAGTACCGGTCAGATATTAAACTGAGGTTCAGATATGGCTCAGACGTTCTTATTTGTGAAGACAGAGTGAATTTCACCTGAACACAATCGTCTTCCTGCTGATATGAAATCTGAGCAACAACTTTATGACGATAAGCGACAGGAACTGTCCGAGCTGACAGTTTCCAGGAAGGAAGACGAGCGTTTCTTCGATCCCAGCTGATCTGAGCAGAACCACACAGCGCTGCAGAGAGCGACTGGGTAAAAACTCTGCAGGCTGCTGATCGTTAGATAAGAACAATGATTGCACAGCACCTTGGCTCATGTCTACTTGCAGGTGGAAATCACATTTTGTGAGATTAATCTCCTCTGAGTGCAACTTCATGTGTACTGATAATACCGTGACTGCAAAAATCAAAACATGGCCAGAAATGATCTGAACCATGTTAGTGTTAATGGTACAAACATGTTTATGAAGTCATTTATAGAGCTAAAAACAGCTAGTCTAATGCAGATGTTTTTAAGACTTGAAACTATTTTAAGCTAACGTACAATTTATCCAACTTGGAGACAAGTTGGATCAATTGTCTCCCAAGTTATTGAGACATAACTTGTCCAATAAACATATTGTTTAAACTGAACCCAATAGAAACAATACTTAGTGTATAAGTAACATCCAGCAGACTGAATAATTGTCAGTCTTTAGGACATTGTTTTAGAAAAGTGTTTAAAGTTTAGTTAATGAAGTATTAGAATTAGTTCATCTCTGATCAGCTCCTCTCTGCTGCGTCCATCTGGTAATGATTATAAAGTGAACGGAGCCTCACAGTAGAACTGTGTCAGTTCGTCTTCTCTCTGTTCATCTCTGGGTTTCAAATGTGGCAGGTTTGTACACAGGAACATCTGGCTCGACAAGGGCGGGGCGACCTCTGATGATATCAGCTGTCTTTTCTGCCATCATGATCGTCGGAGCGTTCAAGTTTCCGCTGACGACGCTGGGCATGATGGAGGCATCCACCACGCGCAGCCGCTCCAGACCCAGAACCCGCGTGTTTGAGTCGACCACCGCCATTGGGTCTGAGGGTGATCCCATCTTGCAGGTGCAGGACGGGTGGTAGGCGGTGTCAGCCTTCTGGCGCACAAAAGCATCAATCTCGGCGTCGGATTGGACCAGAGGACCCGGCAGGGCTTCGGGACCACGAAACGGGTCAAAAGCCTTCTGGGCAAAAATCTCTCTGGACAGTTTAACACATTGCCTGAATTCCCACACGTCAATATCTGCAAGGAGAGACAATAAACATCTGTTTCTGTAGTCAGATATGCTGAAATGCTGGAGTTTAAACCAAATTTCACTCCAGATGTTGGGCCTTACCAGTGGAAAGATAGTTTGGCTGAAGAATTGGGTGATCCAGAGGGTTACTGCTTTTAAGCTTCATCCATCCGATACTGGTGCTTCTCATTGGTCCAACATGAACCTACATCACCAAAATATAATTTTTCAAACAAAGTATATTCTGGCAAATGGATTATGTTTTTTTTATTATTATTATTTTTTTTTTGCATTAACACATTGCAATAGGGCTGGGCCATATCATATCTAGGGCTTTAACAGACTACTCGAGTAATCAACACATCGATTACTTGGACCTCTATCGAGTTTTTTTAATTTCAAGTCGAGTATTCGTAGTGACGTCATCACGTCACAGTTACAGAACAGAAAATGAATCGACTTCCTGTTTGGATCGCATTGCGAACCAGTGTTACACCATATTCTGTGATCACCGTATATTGTGACCGTAGGAGGCGGTGTTGCATGAACTGATGCAGGTCACAGAATGTGGTGTAACACCGGGTCTAATAACCGAACCAGAACCAGATTCCTCTGACCTTGTTTTACAAATAAAATGCAAAAAATATTAATATCTAAACCTATAAAAACCTATGAACATATTAAGCTCTAAAACTAAACCTAATGTGCAGCACTGCAGGTGGTGGTGCGGGGTGGTCAACCGCCCCACTGTTTTTAGTTTTATTTTTGACGTGCCACAAGTTGTTTTTTTTCACTTTTGCAGCTTAATAATAATTATCAGTTTTGAGTTTCCTGTGACTTATTTGCTGTAAGATAAATGGTAGGAGCCTAATATATGCTCCTAATGTTTTGTTGGTCTTTTTTTGTAAATAAAAAAATATTTTTTGCTTTTTTTGTTTGTTTTAATTAGTAAATTATTTTTTGCATCTTGAGATCCTATGACATAATCAACTACTTGAGCTCTACTTGAGTATTATTATGTTAATATTGAGTTTTTAAATTATGTACTTGTTCAACCCCTAATCATATCGTTCACAACAATATCGGTTAAAAAAAAAAAGCTTGCTCTGGAAAATAAATGCTATCATGATATGCTAATTTCATGACGCAAGTATGTCAGTGTTTGCCCCGCCCCTTTAACAGAACGGAGCATGCCGAACAACCGAAACGAACTGCGCAACCTCCTATCCACCTATCGGTACTGGCGTAACGTTGATTAGCTGCGCACAATACTAACTATCTAATATGCTAAAAACAAACAGCGCGTGGCCCGGCTGTGTTTCTCCACCCAGCTCTAAACTGCCGGTACAGACAGTGACAGCTCAACTTTTTCTCCCTCCCCCTCACCAGTGCAGCGCTGCTTTTTTCCTCTCCCCCCACTCCGCTCTAGGCAGCGGGTGCAGTGGGTCACCCCCACCCCCACACACACACACACACTCTAAACTGCCGGTACAAACATGTGCAGGTCTGTCTCTTGACTTCCACAGTACACGTCAGGTGATCAAAGACAGAGTATCAGAGAAATGAATCATACCTGCAGAGGAAGCTGAAACACAAACAAGCTTCAGGGTCAGCTGATCACCTTGTTACATGTTTTTAGCTCATGTAAAGGCAACATGTATTTTTGTTATTTTGTGCTCAACAGATCATTTTATTCAGTTATTTTGGGAAACTGCACCTGCACTTTAGTTTTTATGGTAGATTTTGTTGATCTATATTTTGTGCAGACTTTTTAAATCTAAATAACAGAAGGATCTTTTAACTTTATACTTGGAGACTGAATACTTTACTAAATAAAGTAATTTCAGTCAAATTAACCCTGGTTGTTTTTTTGTTTTTATATAATACTGCAAAGCAACATGTTTGGTTAATTTTGTCAAATGAATAACTATGATTTCTGTTTTGTTTTTTGTCATATCACAAAATTTATCGTTATCGTCAGAATGCTCTGAAATATGACTATATTTTATTTGAGCCATATCGCCCACCCTTACATTGCAACATAAAGGTGAAACAAGTGAAGTAACCACTGTGTTCTTTTGTTGAACCCTAATTACTTCCTTGTGCACTTCTCTAGAAGAGGTGGACTCACGTAATTTCTGGAGAAAGGCTTAGGTTGTCCTTGAAGCTTTCCATGGAATTAAGCCTCTGTCAATACACCTTTGTGTAACTGACATTAATGTTTCATCTAACCTCTTAAAATCATGAGTGGGGTCATTTAAGGCTGAGACCATGTGCTGCGTATTCAGTGGCCTACTAGTAAAGTCATAAAATTATCAGGATTATACACCGGTATGTCACGACAATGTGCCACAAAATAAAAAAAGAATTGCATTATGGAAACACACCTGATACGCCTCAATCTTTGAAGGAACTCGTCCGTGGTCAATAACTTGTGAGGGCAGGAAATGAAACTGGATGTCCGGGTGTGTGACGTTTGGCCGACTTCGAATGAACCCTCCACTCTCTAAGTGGGATGAAGCTCCATAACCTGGTGGAGTAACGACAGGAAGTGAATCAACAAGATTCTGAGCCATTACACAAGCAGTTATATAAATGAAAATCATAACTCCGTCACCATATATTTATTCTTTATCTGCCCTCAATCAGCACTTTTGTCCACAAAAAAACAAAAACATTTCACAGAAGAACACATGAGGCTCACACTGACACGATTCTCAGAAACCGCATGATGTGAATGACAGCATGAACTTTTTTATATGCAAACACCATCTATCAATCTGTTATCTAGCTAAAAAAACAACAACCTGCTGAACCAGGTAGCCTCTTAGCAAAGCAACATCAGTTAAGCGACGTTCAGAGCTCCATCTCTTGTGTTTTTTCTATGTTGTAAAATAAAATAAAAAAGGTTTAGCAAGCTTATGATCTGCAGAATAAATGAACACCGTTGTCATTTTGAGTAAAACTATATATAAAATTAATATATCCATTATTTCTGTAACAAAGCAGGCATTTCTACAACTGACATTCTTTAAATAAGGAAAGTGAAAGTATTTTATAACATGAGATTGTGAACTCAGTAACTATTAAACCAAATATTAGCTCAATACTGTATATGTAAACTTGGCTGAGTTACAGTAGTCCCTCGTTACTTCACGGTAGAGCTGTCATTTCTAACCTGAACCCGGAGCCCGACCCCGCCCAACCCAGATTAGGGCTGGGCCGGTCCATAATAATGTTGCTTAATGTGCAGGCCGGGTCGGTGTCGGGCTTTTGATTGCGTTAGCGGAAGTGCGTGGCTGATGACCCAATTTTAAGGCAACATGGCTTGCCATACTATCACTTGGCGCAGGCAGCCATTTCACCACGCATTGACCGGCCTTGAAAGAGGATCACTTGCCAGTGATCCATCAGCCCAAATGGACGTTCGTTCAGCCGCTGCACTCAGCGGATGCGCGTGGCCGATGATCCAAACCGGTGAGATCACAAAATCTCCAACATGTCAGAGCAAGATGCAGGGGAAGCAGTTAGTATGCTCTGACAGCTATGAAAGGACAAACACCACCCCCAGCTCCGATCTTCTGAACCCTTTACTCAGCCGCGCACGTCCAATAACCGTTAAAGCTGCTGTATGTAGTTTCTGGAAAATGCTGGACCTTGAAAATTTTTGAACAGAGACACCTTTCTGGTCCCTCCCCCTTGCTCTCGGCTGACCTGCAACTCCGCCTCCTTAGCTCCTCCT
>JARVJN010000144.1:27443993-27455426 GCA_031763805.1 Argolebias nigripinnis
TCGTTTCCGCGTCACATAGCTGACTCCCCCTCTCTCCTCCCTCTCTCCTCCCCGACTCTCCCTGATTGGTTGACACATGCGTTTGAACGGCGAGCGTTCGGCATTTTCAACGCGAGTTGTGGAGGCCGACGCGGGCTCACGTGCACGAAATACGCTCAAACGCGACTTCGTTCGACGTTCTACCCCCAAACGCGCGTCCCCCATTGACTTTGCATGTAAACCAGCTGCAGAACGCGCCCGGTCTGGATGTACCATCACTCTGCCACAGACATACTGTACATCCTAAACAGGAAACAAGTTGTGAACAAGGTGTGACGCATGCACAGAACACATGTTTTGGCTGACTACATGAAAATGCCAAGATGGCAATTTAAGTTTTTCTCACTCAGGAGCCCATTTACAAAAACTGTCACTTTGGGGCTTCTAAAATGCAGTTTCCATGTGGACATTAGGTTGAAATTATATATATATTTAAAAACTTTTGTGTATTTTAGCTCTTGCAAATTTAATGCTACAACTAAAATGTAAGCTTCAGTTGTTTTTATTTTGGTACACTTTCACACAGCTTTAAGAGAATTTCACAGGTTGTTACAAACATGGTGGGGATCTAACCACAGACCTTTTATGAAAGTAGGCTGGCTTCTTTCTGTCTCCTCATTTAAGTCCAGACACACATGATGCTGAGATCATGGCTCTGAAGGGACCATCCCATAACTTTGAGAACTTTTCTTTGTTAAGCTGAAAATAGGACGCTTCCCTGATCTGAAGTGTTGCTATGAGAAAGTCTAGTGTGGTGAAAAAGTATGGGAGGGTAGTATAGGACATGTACAAAGACAGTGAGACCGTGGTGAAATGTGCAGTGGCAGATGGGTCCAACTGGACACGTTTAATGAAAGTCTCAGAAAGTGATTATAGGATGTACATCTGCACCTCATAACCTTATCTTAGTTTAAAACAAACCATAAAGCACATACTGTATTATTATAGATGCATGAATCAATTTTATCTGAAAAGTCCTAGACTCAAAGAGACATAAAGGTGCAGATTAACTGCAACTCCAAGCTTCAATCTGGCTCTAATGCAAACCAGTGACATTCTTGAAATGGCCCCTGGAGATCATGAGACTGACGGGAATCCTGTGGAAACAGAACATCTGCGTCGTGATTTACCGCCAAGCATGACTCAGCTGGGTAAAGCTGACAGGCTGCACAGACATAGGGACTCAGAGAGAAGAAGAAAATATATAGTTCAAATTGTTTTAATGTTGTAGAAAACAAAGTTTGAGGAGTCTAACTGCAGTTTTGTGAACGTAAACTAGACCATCAGTGAGATGTGTAGTTGTTGACTGGCTGCACATGCTCATATGGCTAAAGGTAAAGGTAGTATGTGCGGGGGAGGACTTAAAGCCGGTGTCTCACTGGGCTGCTGAAGTTTGGTTGGAAACAAATTACAGGTGGTTCCCGACTTATGACGGCCTCAACTTACAACGTTCCGGACTTACGAACGGACTTACGAACATTACAGTTGTACATTAAATACAGCACTGGTATGTGTTTTTAGGTGTTTTTAGATGAAAGTGTTAGCTAACCGTTTGTAAACAAAGTTCTGTGCATGTTTATGAACCAGTATGTACACTTGTTCAGTATCATGTTGAAAAATGGTTGTGTGGCGCAGCGTTAGCATACCTTTTCCGACTTACGACCAAAAATCCGGACTTGCGAACGACACGTCTAATGGGTTCCGACTTACGTATTTTTGAGTTACGTGCGGTGCGTAGGAAGGCAACTCATTCGTAAGTCTGGGACCACCTGTAGTAAGAAAATACCTACATTTCTACTTGGAATTACACTGAGTTGGTACTTCGAACAGATTTACATAACTGCAAAATGAGTAACGTTTGTGTACATGGTGTGCAAATTTATTAATATCAACGTGTCTGAAATATATCATAATTTGACCATAATGTCCATGTCCATCACAGGGACACATCGAGACAAACGAGACAAACAACCATTCTCTCTCTTTCACACCTAGGGACAATTAGAGTTACCAATCAGTCTAACATGCATGTTTTTGGTTTATGGGAGGAAACTGGAGTACCAGGAGAAAACCTATGCATGCACAGGGAGAACATGCAAACTCCACCCAGAAAGGCCCCAGGCCGGGATTTGAGCCGGCGACCTTCTCGCTGAGAGGCAACAGCTCTACCGGTGATGGCACCGTGCTGCCTGTTTTTATACATATTAAAAACTAATTACAATTTGGAGTCATTCTGATGCAAGGGGGCCACTGCAACTACCTTAAAGAACACAAAATCGTCTCAAACTAAACCAGTTTTATAGATATCAACACAGAGTTGTGCGGTTACTGAAAACGATTTTACCACAACTTTCTTTAGCTGTTAGCAAATGCCTCACTTCTTTGTTCTAACCGTTGCAATAAACTATTGTGGGCAATGTTTGTTCGTAAAATGTCTTTAGCGGCCGCGTGGCAGACTAAATGAAGATCTCATAGAGTAATCATCTACCACTGATTAACTTTTGCAGTCCTCCCAATGCAAGATGGCCACCACAGCTAAAAGCACTATATACAAAACAAAAAACTTAAACACCAAATTCATGCCCAATAATCCAGGTAAAAATCCAATAATGTGCCATCACGTCATCTGAACGGTGTGTTTTTTTGCTGAGACATTTCGTCCTTCATCCAAAAGACTTCTTCAATCTGAGGAGCCACCAAACAAACTGATTCCCATAAATGGCATACTCCATAGTGGGGGGAAAAACTGTTTGCTGTTGCTAAGATGGACCCAGAGGCCCGCCCTCTCCCCTGTCAACTCTTCTGAGACCAAAGTGGTTCAAAGTGGTTCAAAACACCAATAATCCAGGTAAAAATCTGATTCATCTCGTTTCCTAAAGTAACAAATTAGAAAGTGTGACTGTCCTTTGAGAAGTTGCATCACATGAAATGTGGCACAAGACTGTGATCGTTTTTGTCTTTTTTTTTGACAAATGCAACTATTTCTTCATATTCAGCCCACTGGATGATTTTGCAAAAGGTACTGGTTGTAAAAATAGCACGTGTAATGTCCGCCTGTTACCGTTAATAGCAGGTATAAATGAAAACAAAGTCACGTTTCTCCACAGCTATCTTCTCCACTCTGGTACATACTTCGGGGATGTTACCACATTCATTGAGCGTTCAGCCATAGTAAATGTAAAAGGTTAAATCTATACCTGTAACTGAATTCAGCCCATACAGCAGCTCATTATCCTCTCAAGAGAACTACTGTATAATCCAACAGTGCAAACTGGGATTTGTGACCACTTAGGAAGATGACAGATGGGATTGGTAACAAATCTCCTCATCCTCAGCTCACTTCATTTCCATAAGTGACAACGTGCTTGAAATCTTGAGGGAAAGAAGTGAAAGCATAAGAAGATTTGATGCAGGGGCTCCTGTGAATTAGACAAAAATACACATAGCTCAGTGCTGCATGCTGGAGTATCCATGCCGCAATGTAACATTAATGAGATGCAGCAACACCACTGTTTGCTGTCAGCAGTTTAGGAATGTGCTGTGCACGGATTGAGGATGAGCTTAACGATAAAGTCACTTTTACTTTGAAGGGATCTTCTACTTATCTAAATTGAAGGGAGTGAAGTTCATGCATGTATGTATGTGAAACACACGCAAATACCCTTGAAAGCAAAATGGCAAATGTAAGAAACGCACTAATTGCACTCCAGCAAGTGAAGCAGGTGATGGATTTCACTGTGTGTGAAGTGGTGTCACGGTGAAGTGATTTTCAGACATATGGGAAGGAATTACAGGACATCAAGAGCTTCTTCTGTACCTGCTCATTCTGTTTGTGCGGGAGTTTTTTTCATAAAAAGAAAGAATGCAGTCAGGAATTCCTTGTCCAAAGTCCACTTCAGTGTTCAGCCTCATCCAAACACACACACACACACACACACACACACACACACACACACACACACTCCATAAACACAGCGTCGAAACGTCCACACACCAGTCATTCTGTCAACACAATGCTTTAGTGGCTAAGTGGGGGAGGTGGGGATGAACATATTGAAGTCCATGAAGAAAAACAAGTGTGTATCTGAAGTTTTAGACTATTTACTCAACAACCTTGATCCAGAAATGTATTTTCCTTTCTTTAATCTCCAGACTGGACTTTATTTTCTACTGCTCCTTTCTTTAGGGAGCGCCACAGCGAGAAAACTCATGCAAATACTTGGAAATGATGTCAAACACTCTTCCTGAGGCAACCACTGGTCACAAAGCCAACACAGCCCTCTGTGTGGAGCAGAATTGTTGTCAATTCAAGATTTGAACATGCAACCTTCCGATCACAGACTCGCCTTCTTTAACCCCCCAAAGGGCTTAAAAATTTTTAAACTACACCTTTACCAAGCTCTCGTTAATAATGCAGACTCATGCTGGATAAGATTATTTGAAGTAAAGGTTAAACATGAGCACAAGTTCATAGTCTTTACCTGAAGTTGATGAGAATAAGGAATTTTGCATATTGTTTTAACTGTAGTCACATTTAGGCACATAGTGTGTAAAAAAAATGGGATTTATGTACAACATATTCATTTATTTTTAATTATAGCTATGCTTTTTATACAGTATCCTTATCTAAAAGCAATGGCTCAAGTTTGAGTCGGATTGATTTGAGAGCCAAATCGATGATTTGAATTGATGTGGTGGATTGAGCCAGATCAGATAAAGTAAGGAAATCATTTAAAAGTCTAAAAAGTACTCACAGGATAGGTTAATTGGGGATTCTAAAGGGACCCTATGTCTGAGTACATGGCTGCTTGTCTTTATATGTGGCTCTTATGGCCTGCCTCTCATTTAATGACCACTGGAGATAGTTTCCTATGACCACGAACATGAGCTAACATGGATGGATGGACTAATAAATCGATGAGTAATGACATGATAGAGGAAGAATATTTCTGAAACTTTGATTTAAACACATCAGTTGTAATAAAATACTTTCTGGGTTACTTTAAAAAATATATTTTAAATCATATTTGTGTTTGTAGCTTCAGTTCATATATGTTTTTATTATTAACTTGGCCTACTCCTTCACTCACAGCTGCCCCACTCAAAGCTGCCCTTGGGCAAGGAGTCATTCTGCCAGGTGTGTACCTCTTAGTCTGTGTGCTATGTATAGAGTTTCCAAGCATCCTCTAAGCAAAGCTGGTGAAGAGCTTTTTGAATCAATGAAATGCAACACGGGAAGATACAGTAACAGTCACTTTTGGTTGACAGTGTCAAACTGTCAGCAGGATGCTGGATCCATTTCATCAGATACAGCTCTACCGTTTCACGTTTTAATCATATATTTCAATTCTTAAGTGATCATCAGTTAAAAGGTGGAAAAGAGTTAGGTCTGTTAGCACAGATAGGTGTACTCTGAAAAACAAGACAATGAGGAGGCAGACAGAAACCAGACATTAAATTTCACCTTGTCTGTATCTTTTGCATTTTCAGCCTCACGCCCACAACTGTGTGACCCGAGTTCATGTTTCAGAGAAATTACCTTAACACAATACAACCAAACTATAAGCTTCAGTACTGCTATTTCCTCCAATTATCCACTGTATTTTTTAACAGTTCAGCTGTTCTTTACCAACAGCAGCAGAAGGAATGAAGTTTCAACGGGAACATTTTTAGAAACTGATCAAATTTACTGCACTTTTCTATCAATCATGTTGCTTATAATCATCATTATCATCATTCTTTAGTTTGTAGACAGGTCTCTCTTGTAAATGAGTCCTCGAGGCTCAATGAGATTAACCTGCCTAAATAAAGGTTGAATGAATGAATGCTTTCTTCTGTTTCTGTTTGTTTCTTCCTCCTTTTGCCTCCTCTGCATGCACCCCTGTCTTGTCTGTTCCTCGGCTTCCACTTGTTCTTGGTGCTTTTATTATTTAGCACCTGTCGACTGTTGAACAGAAAACACATGTCAAGCGGACTGTCTGAAGTAAAAACACATCCCTGCACTCCAATGCCTCTGGTCTTGACAGAACCGTACTCTTCTGAACGCTAACGCACACACAGAGCTGCACACAGAAGGTTCAGATGTATACATGAACGCATGCTGACATGCACACTTCTGACGTTTCTGATGTACATTAGCTAATGTGCAACGACGGCTGGGCTGAATTACCTCTACACCTAATGACTATTTCATGTCTGGATGGGGAAAAAAAGAGCAGAAAGGACGAGAGGCCAGAAACTGAATGCCAAGTTGGATTCAGTTGTGCTGACTCTGCCTCTTTCCTATTTACAGTATTTATTTTTTTACTTGTTCTTTTTTCTTTATTTGTTAAAATGAAGTAAATTAGAATCCAAGTGTATGTTGTTTGTTTTCTCTATTGACACAGACAAGGTCTTGATACTCATGAGTGTTCAGTGATTGTGTTAAATGTTTTAGTGTGTTCAGTGTTTTATGGTTAGGGACATAAATGCAGTGGTTCAAAGCTACATCCGTTTGAACCTTAATAATGCTCAAAACTGATTGCCATACATTTCACCGTACACGTTGCACCGACGTATAACTCACATTAATGACAAATGAAGAAACTTGAACCCTTGAATCAGTCCAAATATGTCTAATAAAGTGGGGAAAAAACTTACAAATGTCGCTTTGCCATATAAGTTGCATCTATTATGCGTCACCGCTAACCACCCGGAAACGTGGGTCGGTGTTGTGCCAAAAATTGATTGGCTGCCAAATGGTGGCCATGAGCGCATGCACGGGAGGACTTTAACAAGCATTTAACAAGATTAACACTCAAAAAAAATATTTTTTGTTTGCTCAACATTATAGTAAAGGTGTGTCTCAGTTTAATTTTTCCTTAATAAATGCACTTTAGCAAATTAAATCAGCTGCATTTCACCTGAGCAGCGCGGCAAAATGCAGCTGAATTGACATTTGCTCCAGGAGTGACGGAACGAGACAAAGGTGGCTCTGTATGGCAAGCCAAGTGCCTCATTAATAGCCACTTTTACCTATATGAGACACTTGGCTTTCCATATTAGTTGAGCACCCTCTAGCGGCTGAAAACGGTAGTGTTCAATATTTTCATGTCAGAATGAAGGAAATCATGAGATCTCAGCCAAAAATTGGGTTATAAACATGGAAATAAAACATAAGTCACTTCGCTGTATAAGTCGCAGGCATGCTAAGTTATGCAAAAAGGTGCGATGTACAGCAAAACATATGGTATCTTGGAGTTATGACAGTGTCAGTTGAAGAAAATGTGAGAAAGTATCTAATTGTAGGGGAAATATGTCCACAACTGTCAAGTGTTAGTCTGAACCACTACACTGGAATTAAAATAAAATAAGTTGATTGTTGACAACAACTACTAAACACTTCTCTGAATCATGAATCTGAAGCAGTGCAGGGATTAATGCTTCGTCTAAACAAGAACAGCGACAGTTTGAAGTCTAAGCTGGAGTCTCTTTCTGTGGAGTTTCCATGTTAGTTTTTTCTGGGTACTCTATTTTCCCCACAGTCCCAAAACCTGACTTGTGGAGTAAGATTCCAAACTCTCCCCACACCCTGTTCACGTCTTTCTTCTATGCAAACACATTTACAGATAAAATGTTTGTGTGCAGTGCCTCTTTTTGAACATTTTAGGCACAGCCGTTTCTTTATTTCCTTTATAATGCATTTTCAAATTAAATGTAGGTGGTGGAGGTGATGTGAGTTTCTGAAAACTTTGCTGAACCTTTAGTGTTTCATTGACAGAACCTCACAGACAGACCACTCAGGACTCATATCACACTAGTGCAATGGATGGGCTTTAATTCGTACACCCCATCGTTCATACTCTCTCAAAAGTCCTACTTCCTTAGGCAATGACTGCAGTTTCCATCTGTAGGAAGTGTGTCTGCATGTAGTTACAAGTAAACCTGCACACATTTAACATTCTCTTCTTTCTCTTCATTTCTTACATGCTTATATGCTCAAATAATTTCTTTAATTGTAAAAAAAAAAAAAAACTAACGTTTTGCTGTTTCAGTTACTTTAATTCACAAAATACAGTACATGCATCTTTTAATCAGTGAAAAGCACATGAACATTTTATAAAAGTTGAGGTGAGAGTTTTGCAGCATGTTGCAATGTTTTTGTGCTTTTGGTATAAAAATGTACTAAAAACACATGCTTGGTTGGTTTAGGTGTGAGAATAGATTATTGGTTAGTTTTTAATATCCTGATGCGTGCTCAATAATCCAGGTAGAAAAATCTAAAAAGTTAAATTGGGCCCTCTGGACATTCTGGACAGTACAAAAGGTGTCTCCAGCTACAAAGTTAAAAACAACTTTGTGTTCAACCTGACACAACTTTCCCCCTTTTCTCCTTTTATTGGTTTAATTGTGAGCACACAAAGACTGAAGCCTCCACAGGTTGCTGATAACTCATCATGTCAAAGGCAGACAGACGGCAACCAACCAACCAACCAACTTTGATGCTCAGAGCATCAAAGTTTTGAACAACTAAGACAGTCATAGCTTGGACTATGAAGTTCCAGTTTGCATACATCTGCTGGTAAGATCACTTTAAGCACGTGGAGGAAAGTAAACAGAAACACAGTTATGTACTGTATTAGACTAGTTAAAAGGCCCACAACTGACAGCTGGAATAGCAAATGACAAAGTGGGGGCCTGAGTGGAAGAAAGTATGTGATGCCCTCAGGCAGTTATCTCCACTTCCTCTGACCTTATCAGTAAATGAGCAATAGTGATGATTTTATGACCCATTTTATTACATTTGCTTCACATCTGTCTTCTGTGGCCCGTTCAGTTCTGATGGATGAGAGGGAACAACCGTCAAAACAAAACCTGACCAAAACTATACAAAACTGTTTCATAAAGCATTAAAACTGACAACACAATTTTAGAACAAAACAACCAGTCCTATGTAGCCTATATAAAATTGAATGTAGTAATATTACAGGTAGTCCCCGGGTTACGACGGAGATCCGTTCCTGCGTTGCGTTGTAACTCGAAAATCGACTTAAGTCGGAAAATACGTCCAAACGGCACCTCATGCGTACAGTACTGTATTTTACCAAGCACTTAGCCTATCCTAACACATTACCCTACATAATTATCAAAAAACACATGCATTCGGAGCCATAATGAAGGGGAAAAAATAGTTAATTTCTTACTGGGAGTTGGTGGAGCCTTCTTCCGCCTGTTAGCATGTTAGCTCGGTGTCCCTCCAACATCTGAGGCTGCCTGTAGTTCACGTGGTCCAAACTGTTTACAGCAAGGTCTGTTAGCATGTTAGCTCTTGCTCCTCCGGTCGAGCTCTGCTGTTTCTGCCGTCTGGTGACAAAAACTGCCTTCCTAACCTCTTCTTCTTGCTTGTCCAAACAATGAAGTCTCCACTGAGTGCGTCAAGCTACTCTCCCACCTCCTTCCTGTAAACCACCTGTAAATTTCCGCTGTCCTCCAGTGAGTTTCGGTACTGTATTATTTGGTGTAAAGGTGCATAAATAATAATAATAATGAATTTAATTTATAATACACTTTTCATTAACAGAAATCTCAAAGTGCTACAAAATGCAACAAAATTAATGGTCAGATAAAACAAGTGATAAAACAAGTAAAATCAATAATAATATCAACTAAGATCAAAGATAGAATCATGAGGAGGCAGAGTAGGCTCGCTTAAAAATGGTCTTCAAGCAGTTTCCTCAAAAACATGCATGTTAGACTGATTGATTGATAACTCTAAAATGTCTCTAGGTGTGAGAGAGAGAGTGAATGGTTGTTTGTCTCGTTTGTCTCTGTGTCCATGTGATAGACTGGAGACTTGTCCAGGGCGTACCCCGCCCCTCACACAGTGACTGCTGGACATGGGCACCGGCGACCCCCGTGAACCAAAATGGAAGAAGTGGGTAAAGATTATGGATGGATGGAACTTACAGATGACACCCTGCCATGTAGCCAGTATGATTACTCAGTAGATGTAACGTTAGACAAACAAGCCTCATTTTACATCTGTAACATGACAGATTATCACACATGCAGATTAACGTATTTTGCAAAGATAACTTAAACGATACCCGTTGCAGCCATGGACGAGTTTGATGCATAGAGCGAGTGTTTTCTCTTCAGACGCTGCAACATCGATGACATGCTGTTGTGTATACTCCAGTTCTGCTTTCAGTGGGTGCATTGAGCTGTGCTGTCTTTTCTGTTTAGCCTAACATGTTCCCAAACTTTGACAGGTTTTGTTGTTTTCGACGCTCTTCTCCTTTTCCCTCCATAGCTACAAACAGCACATACGGAACGCGCCAGGTGTTAGCGTTAGCAGTAGCGTTGTGCAACACAGAAACCTTCCAGCTAGACCACAGTGCGCTGAATAGTTTAACGAAGCTTCGAAGCAGATAAATTTGGCCTCGAGGATTTTTTAGTACCGTAATCAAGGTACTCAAATTATTCAAGGGATCATTTCAGCCCTATCAGTATTTCAGCACGTCCCCCACATTGCATGCTCATGTTTTCATGGTTCGACCAAACAGCTACTCTGCCGTCATTTCTCACCTTCTTGGTGTAAAACTGGTATGAAAGGCAGCGGGTGACAAGCATTCCTTCAAAGATGCTAGGTTCTTGGTTTCTCCAAGTTTCAGGGGAATTTAAACTTTCTATTTCCAGTCGTGTAATAAAGTGGCAGGTGCTGATGATTTTCAGATCCCTTCTGTTGAGCTGATCACAGCTGTAACGGTTGAAAAAAGTGTACTGAAAGGTGTGTTTCTTTTCCTGAACAGGTGTGTTTGATCAGCACGGCTGTCCTCTGGTTGTGTTCCCGGTGGAGACTCAAACCAAGCTCTCAGAGCTCTGCACAGCAGAAGTTGTGGACTTCATAACTTACTTTAAAAACCTGCACAGGTATGTGGGATAAAGACAATCCAGATGTGTGGTTATGATGGGGGAGTTGGCAGGCTAGGGTGCAGTGTGAACTAAAGCTGTCCTTATCCTCTCTCTGCAGTAAGAAGCAGGAAAAGCACATTTTAGTGTCAGTTGTGACTGATCTGAGAGATTCATCACTCCCTACCATCAGGTTCATTGCTGAGACTCTTCTTCTGCTGGAGGTACTGTCATCATGGTGCTCCATGGTCACTGTCCTGTAGTGTACCGGTACATATCAGGGTGCCCAGACTTTTCCACCATGGAGCTCCTTTTAAAATCATCAAGTCAAAGTGCCATAAGGCCCAGTTTACACAAGAACAAACTGTTTTTTTTCAATGTTTATTGGGTGTAATAAACAAAAAATGAGCGTAATACACCAAAAATGAGAGATATGCTGGTGAAGATTCTCAGTCGTCCAGGACATGATAAAATCAAAAAGGCGTTCAATCCAAGATCAACTGG
>JARVJN010000144.1:27464980-27474984 GCA_031763805.1 Argolebias nigripinnis
TTAGCAATTGCTGAAAAAGTAATTATAATATTTACATTGTCCTAAAGAGATACAGTAAACAACATCATGGTAGAATATAACGGTGCAGGTATAGGATGAATTTGTATGAATACCGTATTTTGAGGACTACAAAGTATAAGGCACACTTAAAATCCTTTAATTGTCTTAAAATTGACAGTGAGCCTTATAATCTGGTGCAATTTATGTATTAATTCTGGTTGTGCTTACTGACCTCGAACCCATTTTATGTGGTTGTTGTGAATGAGTTGAATATAGTTTGACTTATCTGACTGTTTTGTTTTGTTTAATCTACCTTATAATCAATCCGGTGTACCTTATGTATGAAAACAGACCCATCCATTGATATTGCACCTTATAATCCTTATTAGCCCTAATGCTAACTCTAACCCGGTGTGAAAAATATGGTAAGTATTTCAAGGTCGTAATATAAGATAAAATGCACATGATATATACAGTATTGCACATTAAACTACAAAGGTTGTGTAACAGGTTATGGCACAGGTAATGAGTGACATTGAGACTGAATTATGATGGTAAGATAGTGACATACATGATACAGCCAAATAGTGCAGCAGCAATACAATATTAACTGCCACCTCTAACATGAAATGAAACACTGCTTGAATAAGCTGATACATCACGAGTTACAGAATCTCTTCCTGCAAATGAATGTGAAGAGTTTAGTTTTCTGCAGTTCCAAAACATTGTGGCAAGCAAGTCTGCAACAAACGTTCATATACAATGTTGGTTTTCATGCTTGTTAAGGAAGACTCGCAATGATACTCAATGAATTCATCAAATTAGGTCTTGTAATGTCTGCATCAAGACAATTTGTCTAAAGGGGAAACAACTCACACTTATGAGGTTCTTTGCTAGTGCACCTCTTTACTTGGTTTCAAATGTGGACCTGAAAAGTAATTGGTTGAAGAATGAAATAGCCCCAACCCTTTGGCTTTCCCCTACATTTCCTTACATTTCAATAAGAATAGGGAGACCTCTAGCAAGGAGTGAAATGGCACTTGCCCAAAAATTTTAACCCAGTGCAAAAAAACATTTTTAAAAGGGTCTCTTTTAAAGTAAAATGTGCACACAAATGAAAGTTTAAAAGCTGAAGAAGAAGAAAAAAATCCAGTACAGAAAATGTTTAAAATCACACTAAAGTAAGCCAACATTACAGTATTATGCAACCATTTCTCGTATCATGACCAGAAGGTAAAGCAAGGGTTAATTCGTGGGCCCAAAGGTATGATAATAGATGGTTTTTTGTGCCAGATGGATTTGGGGTGGAGGGGGTACACAGGCCCACCTGTAAGCCTGAAACCAAATTGCACGCAAAACAGGATTCCTGGTGACAGGAGGAATGAATGAGAGCCAAAGTACACAGACATACTAAGCTTTACTGAAGTATGTGAGCAGTTGGAATGATGGCGAGAACAAAAAAGGAGAGGACAGGAGAGGGAGAGCAGATCAAAGCAGAGTGGCATGGGATAAGCCTGCCATTATTTGAGGGACTGTAGTGAAAACCTGCAGAAAGGTGAAGTACGGTGGAGAGTAATCGGATGACGGTCAGAGGAAAGAGAAGCTAAATGAAATATGCAATAACAGCAGGTGTATAAGTGGTCAAACAACTTCTGATTTAATGTCTGTCATATTTAAAATATTTATTTCCTTGAACTTATTAGAACTCGTTGTGTTCTCAACCTAAAAAAGTTGCTTTAGTGTTATGTCAGCTGGAGAGAAAAAAAGCCAGATTGTCTGCAAAAACAATAACGGCTCCCTCCAGTTCCTTCACTTCCACTGGAGCACCATCAGGAAATAAAAGATCCAAAACACACAATCCCACAAACATGAACTCTTTTCCTTTCTGGGTTAAACTTGTAATGAATCACCCTGATCACATCAAATATCAAACCCACAGAAACTTCTTACGTGGCTGTTCCTCGCAAACATCAGTCCAAACACACACACAATCCAATAACAGTACACTATTATATTGCCTTATGAACACCGAACTATCAGAACGGGAATGAAACAAGAAATGAACAGCTTTAAAATGTGCAAAATCTATTAATTTACACAAACTGAAACAAGAAGTCCCCCCTCAGCTTTACATTCAGAATACATAAATGAGTATTTTATATATAATCAGTTTAAAAACAGAGATGTTCCACGTTTCACTTCAACCTAAAACGCACAAATCTCCACTTTAGTTCATCAATAAAATAACAAGGCTGATAAATATATGTGCTTGGAATGAAACTGTCATAAAAGACAAAAAAAGGTGCAGGAGCTTCATGAGCGATGTAATAAATCACAATCTGACCTTCATCAGTAGCTTCCTCTGCCTGTGTCCCGTTTCAGCCCCTCTGAATCACTTTCCCCCTGGCAGGTGCCGTCATGGTCAAATAGTCCACAGGAAGGAGCTGAAAGCACTGTTCTCTGGATTTCTCCAACTTCTTTTCTTTTTTAATCCCTCTCCGAGTCCTGTAGAGAGTTGTATTACTCAGAAAAAAAAGCAGCATTTATGCGTGAGTGTGTGTTCACACAACTCCATGGGTCCTGGATTCCTCGAGTCCTGTGCTACAGAGTGACTGAGCTCCTTCTCTCTCTCCGGCTGCACTCCTTTCCCTCCCATCCTGGCAGAGAGGAGGGGAAGACACTCAGGGGGTGGGACAGAAAACAGAAGCAAACTCTTTTATCTGCTCTTCTTTCCCTGCCCTTGCTCTTTTTCTTACGTCTGTTTCTTTTGTATGACTTTTTTTACGCTCCGTCTTCTGTTCGACACTCTGTCACAGCTCAGCAAGGCATGAAAAGCAGAACTTTGTGTGTCACACACACACATACACACACACACTCTTTCAGTGCCACTCCTTCTACCACAGTCCAGAGGTGAAGTCGCTCCCTCGCCCTGTCACACAGCAACAAGACGCTTTTGTTTAACAGAATGTTTTTAGTTCAGTGAGACGGTTCCTGGTTAAATAAAGGTTGAATAAATAACCCGGGGAAGCTGGTCGATCCCTTCCAGTTGATCTTTGACATGATGGAACTCCAGATAATCAGGTATGTGTGAGTACCTCAATGTGATTTCAGCTATTTCTGAAAGTTTTCATATTCTTCAAAATGTCACGTCATTAATGAGCTCTTTATATTTTTCTTCTCTTCTTCTCTTTTTGTTATGGAGCAAAAAAAACTCGAACGACTGACCAGTTTCTGGGAATAGCCCGTATCACATTCTGAATTAGAGCTGTTCTAACCTGGGCCCGAAGCCCAGGTTTGATTGTGTCAGTGGACACGCGTGGCTGGCGGTCCATTTATATGGCAACATGGCTTGCCATACATTCACCAGCCACATGCGGCCATTTGACAGCACGCTGACCGGCCTTGAAAGAAGTAAATAAATATATATAAAAAGCTCAGTTAAGCTTTAGATGGGACTACCGGTACTGCCAGGTAGCTGTCCATCGCCCAAATGGACATTCAGCCGTTGCACTCTGCAGACGAACGCAGACGATGACCCAAACAGGCGAGATCCCAAAGCAGACATGCCTGAGCAGGGTCTGTGTCTGAATAATGCAGACTGCAGGCAGAAGCAGGGATTTTATGTGCTTTGACGGCCATGAAAGGACAAACACCCCCTCAGCTCCGATCTTCTGTCCCCTTAGCCGCACGCGTCCACTGATTGTTAATAATTATATAAGCAGTCAAAGCTTAATTAAAAATGTCTTTTTTTTTTTCTGGTTCAGACCTGTAAGTACTGTTTATTCATCGGGTCGGGTGAGATGGAGATAGGAAATGATGGTTATGAGCTGGGGCCAGGTCGGGACGGATTTTCTGGGCCCAAATGCAACTCTATTCTGAATTAATTCAACCTTTATTTATGCAGGTTAATCCCATTGAGCCTCGGAGACTCATTTACAAGAGAGACCTGATTTCTTTAACAAAGAGTGATGGCAACAGTGGATGACAACAATAGACAATCATAAAAGAGGCATACAATTTTTTTTAACAAATTAAAATAAAATGTCAACCAAAAGGGCAGTCAAAAGGAAAAAGTAGTGAAAAAACAGCTGGCTTATAAGGCGGTGTAGAAAACTAAAAACAGGAACATGTCTGTGTTGGGTTTTGTCATGAGCTTAGCAGCAGATGTTGAAGCCACTTACAGAGGTCAAGGTCAAGAGCTTCAGATCTTTTTGCAAGATATTCCAGGAAACAGGAGCAGAGTAGGAGAAGGCCCTTTTACCTAGTTCAGTCCGCACTGAGGGTACACTGCATGTAATCATGTCCTGAGAGTGCACGCTGTAGCTGCACTCACACAGAGACATGTAGGAGGAGCTGTATGAAGACAACAGACCAAGAAGTGATTTAAAGATGAAAATGTACCAGTGAGAGAGTCTGCGTGAAGTTAATGAGTTAACCAGTGAATACACGATGCAATGTCATGTAAGGTAGTTACAGCCAGTTATGAATCTTAGCGCACCATGATGGGCAGCATCCAGCATCAGCAGGGTGCTCATGAGAGCGTTCATGTAAATAATATCACCGTAGTTAATGGAGGGAAGGAAAGTCGCATTTACAAGTTGTTTCATAGCATTATCTGTAGCTGACCTGTAGTTGACATCTTACACAATTTGCTCCAAGTTTTGCTTCTCTTAAAGGGGAATAAGTGCTTAGTTTATTATAAACGTTCTATTTCAGTACACACTGACGTGTAAATCACTCATAGAATATTTTGACTGTTTTTACATGAAACATTTTTACCCAAACAGAAATTCTAGCAGTGACTGGTCAGTGCAGGCATGCATCCGGGTAGCCATTTACGATGACCTCTGTATTAATCTTTATTTTATTTTGTGGATCTGCTTGTTTGGCGTTTGTGGGGTTTTAAAGCTTTTAGAAATATTTTGTGTTATATGTTCTTTTATTTCTTAAAGTCAGTATTGACATTCAGGGTCTTTCTGGGTAAACAATTCTACTCTCTGCATTTTTTTTTAAAACTACAGCTTCATAATAGTAAGACCATTTCAGTCAATAAATCGGATAAAAGGACTTGAAGGAGAAGAAACATGAAAGGTAAAATACACGGGCACAAATGAGAATATGCTGGTGAAATGAGAATAAAATGAAAAAAATGAGAATAAAATTCTCAAATGAGAATAAGGACACAAGTTTTTTAAAGAGAACTAATGAGGGAGAAATGATAACACCTGGGGAGGGACAATGAGGATCAGGTGAGCGTGGGAAGGGCAGGAGCTGAACTATGTGAGGGGAAAACACTGGGGATGCTGGGAAACATAAGAAAAACCAAAATACCAGAATCACAGGAAAAGTAAATAAACAGTAACACAAAAGACATGATGGTCTCAATCTTTCGGTACTCCAGTAATGTAGCACGTCTGGTTCCAAATCTCTGAATTAGTTTTTGAAGGATCAAGCCTGTTCCACATTCCGCACCTCCTAGATCCACATCAAAGTGCTCCTTTCTAGTCTCTGCAACTGGAAGAGTCCGATTTGATGACCCTCACCCAGTATTCAAAGGGTTGTGCTTTGATGGATGCCTCTTCTGATGTTCTTACACTCACCACATGTGTCTTTTTGTTATGGAGGTTTCTAAGAATAACATGATGTCTGGGTTTTGTAGAATAGAAACTACAGTAGTTGATAGGATCTTCAGTTTCTTCCTGGTTTTTACTTCCCGGACTTGGTTAGATCAGATGAGGTGGTCCTGGTAGCTTTCATTCACTCTTCCTTAGCCAGATGTTGTTGTGTGAATGCTCATGAAGCATTCACACTGTTGTGATCCATTTTTCTTCTGCACGTTTTACAGCTTCTTTCTCATCCAGCCGTTTTCAAGCTATTTCAACAAATCATATATCAAACATTCAGCTCTTTCAGGACAGTCCTGCTATGACTTTTGGTATTGGTGCAACTTTAGCTTCTTGAAAGAATTAGTCTTTCTGCCATTTATTTTCCTCATAGAAAATCTATTGTGCTCATTTTACATCCTTCAAATCTTTAGATCTGTTTACAACATTTTACTGCTCCTTTCACATTTTCTTCTGCTTCAACTTCTTTTAGCTTTCTTGTGCAAATGTAAACTTTTTTAGCTACTTTCAGCTAATTTCAGCAGTTTTCAGCTGTTTTGTGCTCCTTTCTGGTTCTGCTATCTACAACATTTGTGCTTTTTCGAACTTCTTTCTGCTAAGTTCAGCTTGTTATGCTCCTTTCAGCGTATTTCTGCAAGTTTGAGCTTTTCTGCTAATCCAGCTACTATTTAGCTTTTTTGGTGCTAATGTTAGTTTTTTTTTTTTTTGCTATAATTCTACATTTTTTGATTCATTTAAACTTTTCAGCCTAACTATGCAAAAATGTGCTCTCTCTCTCTCTCTCCACTTCCTTCTACTAATTTCAGCTTCTTGCTGTTTTTTTTAGCTAATTTTAAGCAGTTTTTAATGTAATTTTATTTAAAAATTTCAGCATTTTTCAAATAATTGTAAAATGTTGTGCTCATTTCTGCTTCTTTCAGCCTAACTGGGCAAATGTGTGTTCTTTCTGTTTTATTCTGCTAATTTAAACTTGTTCTCCCTTTTCAGCGTTAACATTTTCTAGCAGCTACTTTTGACTGTTTTCAGATAAATTCCCGTTTTTAGTGGAAATTTCTGCTACTTTCAGCCTATTATCTTCGTTCTGCTAATTTCAGCTTGTTATGCTACTTTAAAGCTTTTTATGCTCTTTCAGCTACTATTTAGCTGTTTCAATGCAAATTTTAATATTTCCAACTAATTCCACATTTTTAGCTAATTTCTGTTCTTACCGCTTTCCGGTAGTTTAAACTTCTTACTGCGTTTTCAGCTACTTTTCGGCAATTTTTTTGTTAATTTTAGCTGTTTCAGCTTATTTACTAATTTCTGTGCTCTTTTCTGCTTATTTAAATCTAATTCAGCAAATATGTGTTCTGTTTTCTTCTGCTAATTTGGGTTGTTCTTCCATTTCAGTTAGATTTCAACTAATTTCAGCTGTTTTTCAGCAAGTTCTTCAGCAATAAGCATTCACACTGCATATTCATATACATTATACTGTATTTGTCTTTCAGAGCTTAGCCGTGTTGTCCAGTTTAACCCCTTCAATCCAGAACTTTCAAAAGAGATTGTGAATTTATTATTATTTTTTACATATTTTTGCTGAGTTGGCAAGTTGTGCCTTCCACCAAAGGTTAACAGGCTTGGTAGAACATTCTGTGCAACCTCAATAAATTTTATTTAATTTGATTCTATTTTGAGCTTTGTCATATAAAAGTTACACGCTAGGGCTTGTACTCATCTTGTACCCAGAGTTTTGCTGATGCAGTCCAACCAACCTGCTGGCTCACTCCTTCAGTGACACGTCTCATTCTTGAATACTGATCCATCCTTCCTCTTCACGTTGTTGTATATAATGTTGCTTTTCAGCTCATCTCTGCCTCAAAAACTAAATCAAGTTTTAGAGTCCAGGTTCAAGTCACGATTCAGCAACATGAAGTCTACACTTTCATTTTTTGCAGCTCGGAAAAATTGGAGCCACTCCTTTTTCTTGTAAGCTTGTTGTTACTTGACCTGATGATGTCTTGTTGCTCCCTCTTATTTCTCCATTGATTGGAATTTCCTGTTACAGTCCTCCTATTACTCCTCTATCAAATGCCCCTTCATTATGGTTTGGAAACACCAGTTGTCAACAGAGGTCTCTAAAACTTTTGGTCTTTAACACTCTTTGGTACCATGGTGCCTCCAGGCAACATAGACAGTTTTTGTATTTTTCTTAAAAAGAGACACATTTATTGATCACTGCTAACATAGGAGAGGGGACATTATCCACATAGGCCCATTTGTTTACTCTTTGAGTATTTGTACATAGACTCCTTGACTCTGACATATGAACATCTCACAGTATCCCACATTTTCAGATAGTCACTTGTCCTGAGCCTGGTTCTGCTAAAGGTTTCTTCCTCATGAGGGAGTTTTTCCTTTCCACGTTCTTCTTCAAGCTCATGAGATGAGAGTTCTGTGATGGAGTTAAATTCAAAGCAGTCTGCTCCTCAGATAAATAGTGTTAACTAATTTTTTTTATATACATTAATGTTTCTGTTCAGTGCCCTGAGATGACTTCTATTGTGACTTGGTGCTATATAAGTAAATTGGATGGAAATTGAATTGAACTTTAAGGGGTACACTGGGTGTGTCTCCCTCTGCATTGGACAGTCTGACATGGGATCAAGGGCTAACATAGTGCTAATCCTTTCAATCATCCTTCCAGACATCTCCCACAAGTTGTTTTTCAACAAATGGTTCTCTAGTGTTGACCTGCAGATGATGTTGGAAAAGAAAAAGATCCACTGCCTCGGCAGTCTGAACAAATCATCTGACTGGATGCAGTCTCCCAACTGATCAAGATGTGAAGGGGAAAGGAAGTGGGGCATTTGAGGAAAAGGGGACCATCTATAATGGAGTTGCCCTCAGGGCTGTGAAATGGCATGGCAATCGAGCGGCCACTCTTCTCTCCACCTTTGCTTCGACAAATCCAACAGCCACTGTGATGAGATGGGACAACAAAAGGAAGACAGCAGTTCAGATGAAATGTAAAAGCATTGACACTGCATACAACAAAATGATGGGAGGGTTTGATCTACTCGACTCCCTCATACTCCTATACAGAACAAAGATTCAATCCAAAAAGTGTTATCACCGTGTGGTCCTCTGCATGCTTGATCTAGCTGTTGTTGAGACTTGGCTTCTCTTTCGGAGAGACAGTAGAGACTATAACGTTGCCCAAAAACATGAATTCAGCCTTTCTAAATTCAAAGCTGAAGTTGCAGCGTGTCTCTGTACGGAGAAGAAGACCTTGAGAAGGAGGAGACCACTACACCACAGTGAGAAACACCAGTCGACTAAGTAACCAAAAGCCCCTGTGGAACCACTACCATCAAAGCTGGTTCGTGTTGATCAGATGGGTCATTGGTCAGTTTGGGTTGAAAGAAAAGTGTGGTGCAAATACCCAGGCTGTTCAGGCATTGTAAAAGTGCAATGCTCAAAATGTGCTACCTCCTAACACCAATTGTTTAAGTCACGAGGCTTTCTAGTAAATGCTGTATTCCTATTCATTGATCAGAGTAAATGTGGATGAAGGATATTAATTGCTGTAACAGCTTTAGGGTACTATAAATTCAAGTAAAAGTTTTTTTATATATATAGTGACATTTGTACTCAGCTCACTTTGAAGCTGGTATATTAAATTTCAACTGCAGCTCTTTGTTACAATATCTGTAGCCAAATTTTGTTGATTAGTATTTTTTGTTAAAAACTGGTAGTAGTAGGATAACCGAAGAAAATAAAAATGAAACACTAATAATATAATCATCATTCCCTATTATGAGTCAAGCCCATATAGTGTTAAAGAAGGATTAAAACTTGACAGCTACCGGTACATTTGATTTACCGGTATACCATAGACTGTCAAGATGAAAGCGGTGTAAATTTCACAAAATATGCTAAAAAGCTTGAGCCGGAAAAGGGTAGAGTGCCTTTTCCAGGTGAGGGAGGAGGTCCTGCCCCAAGTGGAGAAGTTCAAGTATCTTCAGGTCTTGTTCGCGAATGAGTGAAAAATGGAGCGAGAGATCGCTAGGCGGATAGATGCAGCGTCTGCAGTGAAGCAGGCATTGTACCGTCAGTTGTGGTGAAGAGAGACCTGAGTCAAAAGGCAAAGCTCTCAATTTACCAGTCGCTCTGTGTTCCTACCCTCATTTATGGTCATGAGCTTTTGGTTGTGACCAAAAGAACAAGATCACGGATACAAGTGTCTGAAATGAGTTTGCTCCGCAGGGTGTCTGGGCTCTCCTTTAGGGATAGGGTGAGAAGTGCAGCCATCCGGGAGGGACTCATGGTACATCCAGACCGGGCGCGTTCTGCAGCCGGTTTACATGCAAAGTCAATGGGGGACGCGCGTTTGGGGGTAGA
>JARVJN010000144.1:27770554-27783708 GCA_031763805.1 Argolebias nigripinnis
TTTTTTGAATGTCCAGAGGACCAGACTTAGCTTTTTTAGAGAGTACAGGGCAGCTGTAGCCTCCGCAGCTAGTAAAATCGGAAACTGCCGGAAACTGCGTAACTCTGCTTTTCAAAATAAAATTTTCAAAACAATTTTATTTTTATGGGAGATGCGTCGTAACCGCGAAACGTTGTAACTCGAGACCATCGTAAGTCGAGGACTACCAGTATTCGCTGTACCTGAGTTTGAGTCTGTTTACTTTCAGTCTGGTTCTCATTTGGTCTTGCCTCCTAATCGTGATAGTGACAGCGCCGGCACGGGTTTCTTCCCGCTCTGGTCTCCAATCCATCCCTGCGTCTTCCATTTGACTTTTACAAATCTGTCACAAAGAGTTTGCAACGGACGACTTCTGGAAGCGGACTACTTGAACGTTGCTGTCAGACTAACAGAATAAAACTCGACCACGAACTTCTGACCAGACACTTTCTGCATAC
The DNA here is from genome assembly GCA_031763805.1 of Argolebias nigripinnis. NCBI lineage: Eukaryota > Metazoa > Chordata > Actinopteri > Cyprinodontiformes > Rivulidae > Argolebias > Argolebias nigripinnis. The sequence goes on from JARVJN010000144.1 coordinate 27,771,031, forward strand.
CCAGTGAGAAAAGTTAGACCTGGGTCTTGCATAGAGAAAACTTAAACAAAGCTACTACCAGAACAAAACGTTGCTATTTTTATCAAATGTACGTCAACGAGAAAAAATTTCTTAGCTTCCAGTGGAGAATAAAACAACCTTTAGAGGGTTGTGCGACAGTTTGTTCATAAATCAGCTCCTAGAATAGATAAACTGGTTTGGCCTCGCCTCCAGACTGCTGAAGTCCCAGTTGAACACATTTTACTTCCTGTCAGGATCAAGCTAATCTTGGTCTGGATGAAGACCACAGCAGAGGAGAGGACACGCTGAGCGTGCGCATGTTGCCAGCAGAAAAAGACCATCTGCTGAAATGTTCTGCTTGTCTGAAAAATGGGAAGACATTTGCCGCTTCATTTAAGCTGCCAGTCACTTTAATTTGTCTTTTCACGTCAAAATGTCGCTAACAGTTAAACGGAATTGAACGTGATTTATTTGATAAGATTAGAAGTGAACCAAACATTCTTATTTAGATTTTCAACAAACATTAAAGACTTTAAATCCATACAGTGTTTATCAGCTGTAAACTAAAGGCAGGAGTGCAAACCACCCAGTGCGTTTCATGCCAGAATTTTAGATTTAAGATGAAAATGAATTAAATTTATGATGAATAAAAAAATTTAAGCTGTCTTAGTCAAATTCAGTTTATTTATATAACGCTACATCACAACAAAGTTGTCTCAGGGCACTTTACAGGAACATTCACATACCGTATTTTCCGGAGTATAGGTCACACCGGAATATAGGTCGCATTGCCCAATTATTACCAATAAATTGGAAAAAGCCATAAATAGGTCGCACCTACGTCACCGCACCAGAAATGCAGTAGCATGAACAGCGAACAGACCTGCATGAATTGGTATTTTAATTTTAGCAGGATAAACACCTCAAAAAATATATTTGTTAGCTGACTTTTTTTAAGAGTGTGTCTCAGTTTAATTTTTGTTAATAAATGATTACAAATCAGCTTATTTTAGAATGTAAATACCACCAACATCATTAAAATTTAACTAAAGAAACGCCTAAAAATATAATTGTTGGCTGCCTTTTTTGTAAGAGTGTGTCTCAGTTTAATTTTTGTTAATAAATGCACCGAAAGTGATAACAAGCCATATATAGGTCGCACCTGAGTATAGGTCGCAGGCCATGAAAAAAGGATAAAAAGGTGCGACCTATACTCCGGAAAATACGGTAGTTTAATGCAGCAAAAGTCTAACATAACATAAAAAAGGCAAGTTAAATGTAGCAAAAGGCCAACCTAATGTATAAAAAACTAGTAAAATGTAGCAAAAGGCTAACCTAATGTACAAAAAGTTGAGATTGAGAAAATGAGATTTACCTGACTAAATAAAGGTTGAATGAATAAAAAGTTAATTAAATGTAGCAAAAGGCGAACCTAATGTATAAAAAGTTAGTTAAATTTACCAAAAGGCTACCCTAATGTATAAAAAGCTAGTTAAGTGTAGCAAAAGGCTAAAAAAACATACAAAAAAGTTAGTTAAATGTAGCAAAAGGCTAACCTAATGTATAAAAAGCTAGTTAAGTGTAGCAAAAGGCTAACAAAACATACAAAAATGTTAGTTTAATGTAGCAAAAGGCTAACAGAATGTATAAAAAGCTAGTTAAATGTAGCAAAAGGCTAACCTAATGTATAAAAAGTTAGTTAAAGGTAGAAAAAGGCTAACCTAATGTATAAAAAGTTAGTTAAAGGTAGCAAAAGGCTAAACTAATGTATAAAATTACCATAGTAAAATGCAGCAAAAGGCTAACCTAATGTATAAAAAGTTAGTTAAAGGTAGCGTAGCAAAAGGCTAACCTAACGTATAAAAAGTTAGTTAAATGTAGTAAAAGGCTAACATAATGTATAAAAAGTTAGTTAAATGTAGCAAAAGGCTAACATAATGTATAAAAAGGTAGTTAAATGTAGCAAAAGGCTAACCTAATGTATAAAAAGTTAGTTGAATGTAACAAAAGGCTAACCTAATGTACAAAAAGTTAGTTGAATGTAGCAAAACGCTAACCTAATGTAAAAAAAAAGTTAGTTAAATGTAGCAAAAGGCTAACATAACATATAAAAAAGTTAGTTTAATGTAGCAAAAGGCTAACATAACATATAAAAAAGTTAGTTTAATGTAGCAAAAGGCTAACCTAACATCTCGGGCCGAAGCAGCAGCCGCCGATTGCTAACCCTGGACACGAGAGCTATGTTTTTGGCAGTGTCCGCCATTTTGAGGTTAGCTTCAGTTAGCATGACCGGAGGAGCCACGAGCTAACATGCACGGACCCGACGGGCAGCGGAGATGCCTTCTGCAGCCGGGAGCTCACTTCGATGTCTGCCTTTTAGCCTCAGATGTTGGATGAACACGAGCTAACATGCTAAAACGTGGAGAAACAGCTGCGTACCCTTTTAGAGGGACGACACCGAGCTAACGAGGGGCTAAAATGCTAACGCTAGCCTTTCCGGTGACACGGACCCAACGGGCAGCGGAGACGCCTTCTGCAGCCGGGAGCTCACCTTGATGTCTGCATTTTAGCCTCAGATGTTAGATAAACACCGAGCTAACATGCTAAAACGTGGACAAACAGCTGGGCAGCCCTTTAGAGGGACGACAACGAGCTAACGGGGGGCTAAAATGCTAACGCTAGCCCCTCCTGTGACACGGACCCAACGGGTGGCGGAGACGCTTTCTGCAGCCGGGAGCTCACCTCGATGTCTGCCTTTTAGCCTCAGATGTTGGATGAACACCGAACTAACATGCTAAAACGCAGATAAACAGCTGGGCAGCCTTTTAGAGGGACGACACCGAGCTAACAGGGGGCTAAAATGCTAACCGACCGGAGACACGGACCCGACGGGCGGCGGAGACCAGCTCATAGTAAAAAATTGTATATATTTTTTATTTAATTACTGTACAGTACTGTATGTCTCTACTGTATGTGTTTTTTGATAATTTTGTAGCTGTGTTAGGATAGGTGAAGTGCTTGGTAACTGTTTATTACCGTACATGTACGTGTATCAGTGGCGGCTCGTGTGGTTTCCGACTTACGTCATTTTCGTGTTACGAACGGACCGTAGGAACGGAACTCGTTCGTAAGTCGGGGACTCCTTGTATAAGAAAGTTTTATTGCTCCCAAATCCAAGGGAAATACATCAAACATCCACACCATTTCACTCTTTGAATAAAACTTAAAATTAGCTTGAAATTTCCATCACTGCACACATTTGAAAAACTGCCCATGCACTATGTCACATGCCGTTCACACGAATGGACATCTTTAGTAGTGTATCTGTTTTAAAAGCAGTAAGAGGTTTCGGACGTGTACGGTTCGGCAGTGAGGAGAGTGATGCAGCGGCAGCTCAAAGAAAGAGAAGGTGAAGCTTCGGGAGAAGCTCAGGTTGGTGATGGGATGTAATGGTGGAAAACGAGAAGGGCGAGGAGGAACCTGGGGCTGTGGCAAGACCCGTCTCGGCTTCCACAGATCTCTGCTGACCCCATCAACTGAGAGAGAAATGACAGGAAATGTTTGGGTGACTGAAAAATCATCATTCACTGGAACAGATGGAAACATGGGACCAACTTCACAGCTGATACAACAGACCAGATGTTATTGTCAATTTATAAAGTCCAACATTATGCCCATTGCTTTGTAGTGTAAAAACAAAAAAATACTGAAATACACTATACTGTACCCTGATATGTACAGTTCATTAAACTGGATCAGCAGAAAATCTAATTAAATGGATTGTTCCTGAATGTTTTGTTTTGATCAGTCAGATTGTATTGATATATTTTTTATAGATATTATATTAGGCATCTTAAATCTGTACATAACAGCCCCAATCCACTTAAAGTCAGACAAAATTCCCATCGTCACCTCTGTCGTCTTCGGAAATAAAAGAAAAGGAACATAAATGAACTATAATTACTATAGGTCACGTGGTTCGTTATACCTGCATTCTTGTGAGAGACCACCTGGCATGGAGATGGGATTTCAGAGCTGAAACTTGAACATTCTTCATCTTCTTCTTGTTCCCCAGAAGGAGAGGTAGGCATGGGCTGAGGGACAGGAGGAGGTGAGGGTGGAAGAGGAGGGGGCCTTGGAGGAGCAAAGGCTTTGGGGATTGTGGGGAAGGAGGATTCAACATGAGCCAAGCCTCCCCAAGGTGTCACGGTGCTGTCTGAGAGGAGGATGGAGGGCGGCGCTGGGGGAGGATGTGAGGAAGAACCGTCCATCTGGTTGTGCTTTTTCTGATTGGTCTGATGGGCCACTGGAAGGACAGAAATATTGAGATTCCTGAATTTACAATCATAAAAATCAAGAAAATTGTTAGAAACAGTCTGAATTTAATACCCTGATGCATGCTGAATAATCAGGTAGAAAAATCTAAAAAAGCTATGTTTGGTCCTCTGGACATTCAAAAAAACAAAACAAAACAAAGCTTTTTGTTTTGTTTTTTGAATGTCCAGAGGACCAGACTTAGCTTTTATAGATAGAGTCTGAATTTAACATTTAAGATTTTGATTTTCTACCTGGATTATTGAGCATGCGTCAGGATATCAATGGGATTTGCCTGGTTAAATAAAGGTAAACAATACATTTACTGTATATGACCAGTACCAACATTTTAAGTTGTAACCTAAGCTTGATGGGCATTAGACAGAGTGTCTGTTCATGGACTTATTTTGTGGGGTCTGTCTGTTTGTCTACCAAGGGTTCACAAAGTCCAATTTTAGCATATTTTGTTCAGAAGACTGCGCTGCTGCTGCATGCCTCAGATTGAATGTATCTCATCTCCAACAAACCTTACAGATTAAGAGCAAGCAGCTTCCTTATGATAATTTGCAGATATTATGAACTTTTAAATGCCTGGTGTGGCTTGTGGAAAGATCCTTCTGCTCATCATGAGACTGTGAATGATTGTCCAAGATTTCATTTTATCATGTAGTACTTTAAATAAAGTATATTTAATTTCCATTTTTACAGTGTGCTTGCAACGTAAAATAGTACATAAGCATTGATAAGAAGTGATTACCTGTTTTGCTCCCAGATGATCCAATGAAAGGCCGTCTGCTACGAGACATCACAAATCTTAAAGCCAGAAACTTAAATTAGTCATTTCAAATCATTCTATTTCATATGTTCTAAAACCCAATAGTTTGCACGTTGTTCTAATGTACACAAAATTTTCAAGTCATTCTTTTTTATTTGAATGCAAGAAAATCATCATCCATGTACGCTTCAATTTTTTTTCCTACTGATAATTTTTAAACAAATCAAAAGCTGTAAATTAAATTAATTTGATACAGATTTCCCCAAATGCTAATTTTCAAAATACATTACTATTTCACCATCAGAATTCAGTTTTTACTCATTTGTGTCCATCTGTTCCATCAGTCTCGGTTCTGCAAAGTGCTGTTTGATCCTGCGAGTGTCTGAGCACGCGACATTTTAAGCTGTGATGCATTTTAACATGATTGCAGTCCCCCCTCTTGACTTGACTGTTTAGGCTGCATTTCAAATGCAAAATGTAATTTACTGAGAGTGACAAGTTGAAATGGGGAACGAGGAACAGTCACACGTTGCCAAACGTTCAGATAAGGAGGGAAATTCAGTCAAAATATACTTTCATACAAAGCAGACATTTCAGATTGGAAACAAGCTTCACGCCTGGAAATAAAATCAGAAACAGAAACTGAAAATGTGTGCGTCTACCTCTTTGACTGATGCAAAATGTCACTCGCTTTGCACTTTGACAGCTGCACTCTTATGTCTCGTTGCCCTCTGGGTGATGCAAAACATCCTTGGCAGTTACACGCCAACACTTGGGTCGTCAAGAAGATGCAGGAACAATTTTCCTACTGGCACTTCATCACTGCAGATGGTGATGACTTCACAGGCTGAAATCCATAAGTTTTTTTTATTATAAAAAAAACTGTTAACAGTACAGCTTTCCATTGCTGATAAAACTTGTAACAAAAAGAAGTTGCAGCATTTCAAATGTCAGCTGGAGCTCTCTGAATCTGTCACGTTCTTCACCAACATTCACTTTGATCCTGTTTTCTGCGTGGCTTTTTATTCTCATCTGGTTTTCACTTCATGTATGACAGCAAAGGGCACAAAGGTCACAAAGTGAAATAGGATCCGGGGAGCTTTCATGTGCTTTGTCTTCATGTTCCAGCTCCAACAGTCACTCACACTTTCCCCACCTGCTCTTTCTCTTCTTTCACTACGAGCGCCGTTAGTGAAACGGACACGTGACAAAAAGTAACACGAGATGATAATAGTAAAATATTTATGGATGCCTGCCCCTTCATAGGCTTTGACCTAAATAAACATACAAACACAAATGTGCAAAAAAGTTCTCCCTAATTTATTTACATTTTGTCTCAATGAGCCAAACTTTCCAAATAGATTTCAAAGATTTGTAGTTCTCTAAGCTTCATGGAGGTTCTCCAAAGATTTCTTTCTTAATTTTAGTATTTTTTCCGTAATTTCATGTACTCCATGACAATGTATTCTGCAGTGTGCAAACAGACAATACAGTACCAACAGGAAAACATTCAGCAATAACATAAAAACATATTTCAACTGCTCATCTACTTCCAGCCAATAGCTCTTTAGGATTAAACTCAAGATCTCTTAAAAAAAATTAAGTAACAAGAGAACTTTTAAAAGTTAAATTAATTTTTTATTTTAGTCAACATTATTATTTATTAATATTATTTAAATCTTTTTCAAATTTAAAAAAAGGCCAAAAGCAAAAAAAAGTCAAGTTTGAACCCGAGGAGCACTGCTCTTTGGAGGATTGTCGTCAAACTTTGAATGACGCTCAGGTCACACTCAACATGGAGCAGAGAAAACAAAAGGTGAGAGTGAGCTCAAAAAGAAGATTATCACATTTGCCAGATATTAAAATATATAAGGTTCATGAGACAATAAGTCAGCCTTCTAGGATATGGATGCAAGAAGAAATGCAACCCCAGGGTGGTCAGACAAATCCTGAAAATTATATAAAAATAAAATAACTATTAAAAAAAAACATTAAAAAACCATTCAAGTTGAACTCCAAGGTCAATTGTGTTCCTGACTGCACCATCCGTTGCATTTTGAACCATAATGGGCTTTATGAAAAGACCCAGGGCCAGTATTGACAGAAAAACAGAAAAAAGGCGACAGGAATTCAACAACATGCAAGTTGAAAAGCCTCAAAGTTTCTGGAGCTTATGAGGCAAAACTGGAGCTTAATGGCCGGTTACATCAGTAGTGATAGTGCTTTTTTTTGTTGTAAAAGGGTAGCAATAAATTTAGCCATGTTGGTAAATTTAAACGTTTGCAAATATTTTGAACATTAAAACAATTAAAGGTCTACTTTTATATGGATGAGACATGAAATATTGCATCAAACAGAACTCTCATCCTTTATGCACATTGTCATTTTCTCACATATTGCCAAAAACTGCATAAACATGAGACCTATTTTAATGTTCTTATGCAGAAGCAATAAACATATTAAACTATCCTTGATGAACACTAAAAGGCATTTAACGTGTTATTAAAAGAAATAATATGGTGTTTTATTTTCAAGAAAATCCCAATGTCAAATTTTTAAGTCACTAAATAAATGTTTTCTTTAACCAACAGCCTGAAACTTAGGAAATTAAAACTGTTAAACTGCCTTTAAATATTTTATGGTAGAACTTTTATCAGCGTTTTTGAAATAAAAACTTTTGTAAACTTGTTTTATCCACATAAACAAATTGCAAAGGTAAACGGAAATCTGGAAAATAAATTCACTAGGGATGCACAATATTATCGGCACGGTATTGGCCGATATTAGCGATAAAGTTAAATATCGGACATCGGCCAATCCATCAAAATAACTCATCGATATAAAAGGCGCTGTTTATATATACATATGTGCACATAAGGCACTGTTTTTGTGTGACAACCCAGTGACAAGCATGCCTGCAGCGCCAGCACGTTTTGACAACACGCACATCGAGTTAAGATTTGTGAAAATTAAACATTTTGCACTGCTCGAGTGTTGTCATTATGTTAGAGAGAGAGTAAATGTCGTGAATAAACTTGACATTAAACATAATCCAAGTTGAAGTGTTACATCATTTTCAGCCCCCTTTTGGCATCTGCATTTGGTAGCAGGCCAAACTGACAAAGACCATGTAGAATAATGTAGTATTTTAATTATTTAATTCCACAGCAGAGAAAGCTATGTAGTCTCTGTAAGTAGGTTTTGGAAAAAAATATCAGTTTTGGTATCGGCCAAATAAGTTTTAACATATTGTCATATCAGATATCGGTCAAAAATCCATTATCGTGCATCCTTAAAATTCCCTTTATTTAAAAACATTATTTGATTATGGAATAGCTTCTAAGAAGGCATTCAAATGATCCACAGGTCAACATAAATATCAACACATGTCCTTTGGAAAGTAAAAATCATTTTAGTGTTTTGACTTTACTGTCACTGCAACTGGCTGGTTCTCCTTTACTCTTTTCTCGGTCTCCATCTCTGAGCTTCTGAGTCTCAGCAGCTGGAAGCCCTGACCACAGACAAGCACCCATCCCACCTTCGACCTCTTTTTCCTGCTCCCATAAAAAGTCTTTGAGCTCATCGTCCCATCTGTATCACCAGTTGTCTCACAGCCTTTTCTGTCACTGTTCTGACAAACTGGGTCAACTTTTCCCCCACATTCTGCATTCACTTGCTCAGTCTCAAATCCTGTCATTCCCTCCTCCCACACTGCAAGCCCTGCAGCATCAGCAACATGGGAGAACAGTGCCCCGCTGTGGCTGACGCCGGTATCGCTGACCTTCCACAGGCAAACCCTCTGGTCTGAGGATGTGGAGACAAGAAGGCCAGGATTCAGGAGCTTCAGGGCAGTAATGGAGGCGGCATGGGCCAGTGGGATGTGGGTCTGGGAAAACAGCTGAAGCTGGATCTGCTTAGAAGATTCAACTTGTGCTTGTGATAGCGTATGAGCATGACAACCTCCGCTGCCACCAATCTTCCCATCTTCTGGGTACTGCACCCTTACTGTGGACACTGTCAGCTGCCCATCATCTCCTCCACTCACAACAGTTACAAGGCAACCACCCTCTTGTTTCTCTGCCCAAACAGCCAATGAGTTGATGCCACTCTGGTGGGCGGGAATGTCGAGGCAGGGGCTCGGTGGGGTTGGAGCACCACTTGAATGATCAGTCGATGAAAACTGAGCTTTAGTCAAATGCCACACAGCAATTTTCCCATCTGTAGCAGCACTAAACAGCAGTTTAGACCTGCAAGAGAAGCACAGCAATGTCACTTTTAATGGCAGGTTCATTTAACATGTACTGTACATAAAATAAAGAGTTTACCCAATGACTTGGACAATTTTGTCAAGTAGTGCAATAAATAATATTTAATAAAAGCATTCATTCATTTAAAAAGAAACAAAACAAATTCATCAAAAAGAAAACATTGAATGTAAGAAGAACATTCTTACAATATCTGCCCCTTATTTAAAAAATAAAACAAGCAAACAACTCAGGCTTGAACAATCCCCAAAGCAAAAACAAAAAACATCAGGCATTCTTCACATCGTATCATACGTTCTTAACAATTTTAACTTAATCATCTTTTTAAACGTATAAATTATTTTAGAATGTTTTATGGCGATAAAGGCAATTCCATAATCCTGTTCCCTGAATTACACACAGCTCCTTCAGACTAGTTCTAAATGGAGGTTTTACAAACATTTTCATTCCCTTAAGATTATAATGACTCTCTCTTTTTTTAAAACAAATTTTAATTGAATATTTGGGAGTAATATTTTTTATGAGATGGTGTAGAGGCAGGGCAGCCAGCTCAGGACCGGAAGGTCCCGGAAGGTCCCGGGTTCGATCCCCGGTCACTGCATACCTCGTTTTGTCCCTGGGCAAGACACTTAACCCCGAGTTGCTCCCGGTAGGACTGGCTTGCGCCTTGCATGGCAGTCTACCACTACTGGTGTATGAATGTGTGTATGAATGGGTGGGTGGATGGTTGGTACTGTGAAGTGCTTTGGGGCCCCTCAAAGGGGGCTGTAAAGCGCTATATAAATAAGCTCCATTTACCATTTATCATTCATACATGACTTGTAAAATACTATATTCAACCAAATCATAAAATTTCAGTAATTTCAACTGATGAAATAATATATTTGTTGGGTGACCATAGCACTTCCTACTAATAATTCTTATAGCTCTTTTTTGTCAAATAGAATAGGGGTTGGCATTGTTCTGCATGCTTTTACCCAAACTTCAATACAATAGAATAAATAGGGAACAATCATTACATTATACAATATATACAAAGTTTTGTCATTCAAAAAGTCTTACTTTATACAGCAATGCAATTGAGTTTGCTATTTTTATTCTTAAGAAATTTACAAGAGATTTCTATATCAGCTTCTCATCAATAACAACGTCCCAACATTTTATTTCATTAACTATGAATTTCAATACTGTCTATTTTAAATGGGACTTTGATTATTTTATTTATTTTACTAAATATCATGTCGTTTGTTTTGTCCAAATTTATTGATAACTTATTAAGTTGGAACCAAGTTTGTATTTTTTACAATTCTGCCTGTATAATCTCTAACATCTCTAACATTTATCACCAGTTACTAGTTTGCGTTAAATTATCTTCATGAATTTCTATAACTTAGTCTCATTTCTGCACCGAGGTCAAAGCTGGGTTCAGGTTGTACTTTATTTTAACTTCAAATGTCTCTGGAAGCTAAACCTTTCACCTTCATTTCATAATCTTAAAGAATGATAGCATTGCTCTTTTAGGGGGATTTGTTTTTAATATTTTACCAGGTCTTACTTATATCTGTGAGATTTATAAGGCTTTGTTTCATCCTACTTTGATTTGCTAAATGGACTTTGGGCCGAGGTGATTTTAAAACCTTCAATCATGGAGTGTTGAGTCCTGTCACTTCTGCATACTTCATGAAGTAGAAATGACGCATGATGCTTATTTGTTTCCATATAGTCCAGTTTTTTTTTTTTAAATAAACCTGTTACATAAATTCAAAATGTGGTAAGAGCTGAGTAAACAGTCGAGCAGGGCAGCTATTGGTGGGATTGTGTTGGAAGAAAACAATAGAAAGACTGTTACTGCAATGAGAAACCTTTTCATTCAGCAGGTGCAACTGAATGCATCACATGTTCTGAGAAAATTCCTTCATCTTTCTCTTACTCAAAGGAACCATTGCTTTATGCTCCTGATACAAACATGACTGACTGAAATAGCTGCAGTGAAGTGTTACATTTGGAGCTATTGATTGCTGACAGAAGAAGCAAAACTGTGTTGATTAAATTATATAAAAACACCTGGTTTAATTAAACAATAGCACATTTTCAGAACCTTGTAAATGGATGCGCAGTGCTCAGTGAATAATGAACAAAAAAAGTGTAAAGTTCTTGTGCATTACCTTTCCTCTCACCTAATGACTGCTGGAGATCACCACAACCATGCACAAAAAAACTGACAAAACAAAATGCATTCTGGGATTTTTGTGTATTTTTTCCTGTGTGTGTTACAAATCCTGCGGCTAACTCAACTCCGAGCTGTTCAGCTCTACAGAAACAAAAAGATTGGACTCCAACAGAACTGTCTCCTGTTCACTGTCTGACATGTTTAGATCCTGCACCGCAGGTAAATGGTAGAAAATGTGCTTCATTCAAGTCATTGTTCCTGACTTAGTCTTTCAAATGCCTAGATCACTGCTGCTCTCTTACTTCAACGCAATTGGTCATCTCTTGATCCGACACTTTTAGATGAACTGCTGGAAGCCTTCACATCACATTTCTGTAACTACACACACTGAAAGCGGTTCAGAAAATTGTAGATATATTTATAACGTTCCAGATCTTCAAAAGTCTGTCAAATCCAGCAGTTAATTCAATTTCTTGTCATTACTTTAAGATGGATGGTGACTCTGTGTTCCACTCCCACACCCCTGTCTCACTGCAGTTATATTGTTTGCTAGCAGGTTAGTAAGGTCATCACAACTCCCACTGCTGTAGATACTCTGCCCACCTGTTTCGAGGTTCTTAAGATTAGGTTTTAGCTTGTCTGTGTTTTGTGAAGGTTATTGTCTCAGAGCTATAATTTATGTTTACACCTTATTACTCAGAAAATCTTGGTTAGTCGCTTGTGTAAGGTGCTGTGTACATATTGTTTTCCTTTTTACAATAATCTGATGGTAGAAAAAGTTTTCAGTGGTGATTATATTAATGCGTTTCACTAGTCTGACATGTTTGGCAGACTATTTGTTAGATATCTACAAAGTACTATTTGATTTATTCAAGCATGTTTTCGGCCCACTAACGTGTGTATCACAATCCTTGTGTTTTGAACCCATATGCAGGCAGCCGAGCGAGGCAGGAGTTTAAAATGAAAATAATTTATTTTAAACAACAAAAACAAAAAGCTGACATGGCAGCAAAAACTTACAAAAACGGGAACAGGTAGGCAAAACAGGATGGGTACAGACTCGGATGGGGACTTAGACACAGAGACAGGAGGACCGTGACGTCTGTGCAGACAGAACAATGACCGGACGGTTTGAAGGTGGATGGAAGGAGTTT
>JARVJN010000144.1:28288008-28302746 GCA_031763805.1 Argolebias nigripinnis
TGATCCTCTTACCATCTTGGCTTCTGAGAGACACTGACACTCTGAGAAGCTCTTTTTATACCCAATCATGTTGTCAACTGACCTGATTAGTGCTAATTGGTCTTCCAGCTGTGTTATATGCTCAATTTCCTTTTTCCAGACACTTGGCCCAACTTTTGGGGGATTTATTGACACTGTTAAATTTTGAATAAACATATTTTTCCTTTAAAATGTTACATTTACTCAGATTAGACTTGAACTGTCATCTATGTTCTATTACGAATAAAATATTGACATTTGCCATCTCCACATCATTGCATTGTTTTTAATCACAATTTGTTTAGTGTCCCAACTTTTTTGGAATCCGATTTGTACAAATTTCTCCGTTATAGTCTGTAGTTCCTTATAACCTGAATCTTTTATAGTCTCACTACCCAAGGCCATTGTCTTTAACAGGTTTCTGGTGAATTAAAACACTAACCACTAAAATACACAAAATACCTTCAGACACTTGAAGCCACAATGAATAGGAACTGGGTGTTATAGAAAGTAATTTATTACACAAACCAAAGCTAGTTTACAAATACAGTTTCCAGTCATGTGTGTGTGTATAGTATGAACAAACCCACATTTCATATTTACAGACTTTGCATACAGCATATTTTCCTGTTCCTTTGTTTTACATCACTGCTTCAGCATCCAAAAATCAGGATTTAAAATTAGGAGTAAAATCTAGAAACAATTAAAAATCAACAATTTGTACATTAGAAGACTCAAGTAATTTTTCCATTTGCCAACCAAGTTTGTGTGCAAACCAAACAAACAGGAAAAAAGAAAAAGCCAGCACTCGTGGCCCTGGTGATGCTTCAGACAGGCAGCCCAGAGGCCAGCCTTGTTTCCTGACTGCCTAACAGCACTGAGCAGGGATGATTGACGAGTCATTACAAACGAGTGTAAATCATCAAAAATAAAAAATAATTTCAGGAAAAGCGCAGAAAAACCTAAAGCAACAACACAAGTAATCCCTAGTCTTCCACCTTCTATATGTCTTTTGAATACTGATAGACGTGTTTATGACTTTTCTTAAAAGTTGGAAATAAAAGTACAAAAACAAGACTGGTTTCTGGGACAGGCTCCGCCCACGAGGCCAGGAAGAAGAACAGGAGGGTGTAATGCTGTCATAAAACAACTGGATTTGTCATTCCAACCCACACAGGAGTGTTGATCAACCCAAACACGACTGGCCACCTTTTTTCTATTTTAGAAAATATTTGACAAATACTCCAGAATTAACAGCAGCAGGTCACCCCCCCACCACCCCTGCACAAAATCTATCTGGCTCATTAGCCTCACTATTGTGGCATTTTCATGTACAGTAAATTATTTTGATAAAAACTTTTTTTAAATTTAGTTTTCATGTGTCCCCCTTACTGGTAAAACAGATGGCTGATAACCAACTGTTTACCAATGAAAACAGCTAAAATAACAATATGGTACATCCAGGTAGCTTTTTATTACTCTCAGAAATGAAGATCCTTTACATGCCTAAACGGAAAAAAGGTTTGTAGTTGTTTTGTTTTTTTTTCCTCCCTCAAGCAAGGTGATCATGGCTGTGCATGTAAACAATGCTTTCCTCTCCTTGTTCTTCGTCCTGGTCTACAACCAGGGAAGGCGAGCACCAGCAGTCAGTTATGTGGAACAGGAAGGGGATGGAAGTTGCTCAGGCTTCACTACGCGGGACAGGAAGCTACCATTGTCACGTTGGACTCGTCACTTCCACAGATTTATTTCAAGCAAAGATGTTTAAAGAACATGCAAATGATGGTTGATCGCCTTCTCAAAGTAAACAAACCTGCTGCGGTAAAGACCAGCACATGTATAGCTTGGTCACAAACCGTACGGTGAACTCTACAACACTGCTGTGATAAATGCCCACTGTTACAGAAGGCAATGATGTATGCTTTGAACTAGATCATCATCAGCACAGAGAACATGTTTAAAGTCAAACTGTGCCTCTGAGTACTCGATATCAGATGACAGGGAGACTGGATGTCATGAGAGCCTGTCACCTCTGGTAAAAAAAAACAGAAAGTCCAGAAAATGCTGTCTTATTAAAATTACCTACAAAATCCAACTGGTATATTTAGGGAGCACTTGTTGTTACTAGAGTTCACTTCTGCTGATTTGTCTACTTTTGAGGCTGTTCATTTGAATCGCTCAGGTTCACTAAGCATGAAAAAAAAAAAAAAAAGGAAGCAAAACTGAGATGCCACCCTGGTTTGGTGTCAGCTTAGCAATGCTTCTTGATAACATCTGTTCATCTTCCTCTTTAACCCCTGACAAACATCTGGGATTTAAAAAGTTCTCCCAGGCAAAAACTAACTAAACCATCCAGATGTGAACTGGGATCTCCAGATGATCTCGATCAGTGTAAGTGGCTTGCTGAAAAGACTACATGTACCATCTCGTGGGTGGTGGCTGGTGTAAATCTCCCAACCTAATGGTTCACAAGAGCCCGGTGGTCGTTTACTGTGCTCTCCTCTTCCCCACCCGTCCATCTCCATCACAGCTTCCTTAATCCAAGTCCCAGGGAAAATTGTGTCCAACAAACAACCAGTTTACAGCGGTAGTTATTTACTTCAATCTTTTCTCCCCCCTCCCCAAACTAGTAATCCCTGCATCCCTACTGAGCCCTATCCCCGGGTATAACAGCCCAGGGTGAAAACAGTCCAAACATGTCTGCCACTTTACAGCAGTACACATTTATTGCTCTTCTTCCCACGGCGGGCCTGCAGCGCCGCTCTGGTGGCCATCTCAAAAACCTCCCGCACGCCGTCCTTGGTCTTGGCAGAGCACTCCATGTAACCGAAAGCCGAGATGCGCCCATGCATGTCCCGGCCTTCCTCCGATTTCACTGGTTCCTGTTGGATAAGAAGACAACTAAAACTTAAGCAACACATTTTCCAGTTAACTAAAACATGCCATTTATTTTAGAACATTATTAAAGTTTATTACAAAAACAAGCAAGCAGGTACCTGCTTCATTTTGGCGAGCTCTCGGCGTGTGTGGTCGTCGTTACGCAGGTCTTTTTTGTTTCCTACCAGGATGATGGGGACGTTTGGACAGAAGTGTTTGACCTCTGGAGTCCACTTCTCTGGAATGTTTTCTGTCAATGAAAAACATTAATAATGTTAAGACAACAAATCATTTATGCATATGTATTTTGGTTGTCTGACTAAAATATTCACCAGGACTCAAAGGTTGGGAGAAGTTCTAATAAAATTTAATTTGAGTCAACATTTTCAAAAATTGCCACAAAAAGGTCTGGGGTGCTGTAAAGAACAATGAATAAGGTATACTAAATGAACGAACGTTATAACAGCATTCACACAACAGAGCTAAAGATAATAAAAAAATTACAAAAATAAATAAATAGGGAGCACAATATTGGATTTTTGACCGATATCCGATATGTTAAAACTTATTTGGCTGATAGCCGATACCAATATTTTTTCCCCTAGACCTACTTACAGAGACTACATAGTTTTCTCTGCTGTGGAATTAAAATACATTATTCTGGATGGTCTTTGTCAATTTGGCCTGCTACCAAATGCAGATAAAGGGGGTTGAAAATTATATAAAAAAAAAAATAATAAAAAAAAAACCTATATACAGTACAGTAAGTATATAATAAATGTGAAAAAATGCGCCTTTATATCTGAATTATTTTGATGGAATAGCCGATGTCTGATATTTAACTTTTTCGCTAATATCGGCCATAGATAACATGCCGAGAATATCGTGCATCCCTAAAAAAAATAAGTTTGTACATTTTTTGGGGGCAATATGATCAAATTTACAGCAATGAATGACCAGCCAACTGAAATGAAAAACCAAAACTGATAGTTATTTAACTAATATTTACTTTATTGAATTGCTACATGTTGCGAATATTTCTCCTTTTTTGACTGGAGTGGTTTTGATTCCATCTAGGAAAAAAAAAGTGTTCCCCGAATTGTTGATAAGCTTCACGTGGTAAAAACAGATTAGCCTCAAGTAGCATAAATGCTAGAAACAATGTCCATTCAAACCACACAAGACGAAGTTTAGCAAAAAATTCAAAAGTTTGCCTGTAAGTATTATGTTGTAATAATACAACATAGTAGTAATAACCAATAACTCAATTGGGAGGTACCGGTACTTTTTTCTCTCGCTTTTATAACCATCTTGAGAAAAGCCAACTCCATATAATCAAGAGTGGCCATTCGTAATGATAATGAGAAGAGATGTGACTTGTATTTCAGCTGAACTAAATGACACCAGTGTTTCCCCTTCCATTATACAAGCAGGGCCTCCACCACCGCAGCTCGGGACTTGTCTCCGTCCCAGCCCCCCCAGCCCCACCCCCCACCCCCCCCACACACACACACAAATCAGACAAGATGAGCGCCATGTCATGGCATGTTATCTAGGAGTTACACTGGACACCTTCTGACAAATGACTTCACTCTTCATCAGTGTGTGTGAGCAAACACAAGCAACTCCTCACCGCAGAAGGAGCTCAGTCTAAAACCTTTCCGTTTTTACTTAAAGGAAACTAGAAAAATAGGGAAGTGTATAGAAAAGACAGAAATGTGACATTTTAGTCACGCCTCATTGCACGTGTGCATCAGTGAGAATGCAGTTTGTACTCACCCAAGCTGTCAGGACTGTCTATGGAGAAGCACATGAGGATGACGTCAGTGTCTGGATAGGAGAGAGGTCTCAGCCTGTCGTAGTCTTCCTGACCAGCTGTATCCCAAAGAGCCAACTCCACCTAAGGTACACAAACATTAAGATAAAAGAAACAAGGGGAAAGAGACTTAAGATATGATATTTCATTTCATCTGACTGAACTGCAAGCCTAAAAAAAGTTACATTATAGATAATTAGCAACGGTTAAACAGATTTAAACCACTGCAGAAGTGTGGATCTTGAAGTAGCCTTTGTTCTCGTTTACTGTACGTAGGGTTAGAAATCAACTGACCACTAAAGACTAAACATCCCAGAATCCAATTAACTCAGAATGAGGTCAGGACATGAATTTGTGACTGATGAGGCTGCGAACCAGAGAACAGTACACACTAACATGATTACAGAAGCTCACCTAACACTTTTTCAACATTGATTCTAAAAGGATAGATTCAGATTTTTACAGCAGCAAATCAATCAAATCTTACTGATGTGGAACTTGGTACGGTTAAAGAACAGACAAATAGGAAAATGTGGTGACATTTGGAAAGCATTAGTATAATAAATAAATATGCACACTACAAATTTACAGCCAAATTCGTCTTTCAAATAAAACAGTTATGAAGGATAGAACAAAACTATAAACGTGGACCCCAAAGCAAACAACCCTAACGAGATGATCAATAAAGATCGTGGCATCACCAACTATGTCTCACCTGTTTGCCATCAACTTCTATGTCAGCAACGTAGTTTTCAAACACCGTGGGGACGTAGACCTCAGGGAACTGGTCCTTGCTGAAGACGATGAGAAGACATGTCTTGCCACAAGCGCCATCTCCAACTATCACCAGCTTCTTCCGGATGGCTGCCATCCCTGCAGGTGGGAAAATGAAGGTTATAATCAAGAAGGAAAAGCTAAATGTGAATTTTTTTTTCTTTCTGAAACCTCTTTACGGGTCTACTTTAGGCATTAACATGTGAATGGTAAACGGACTGTACTTGTATAGCATTTTTCTATCTTATCAAGATACTCATAGCACCTTTCACAAAAATCTGTGCCCTCATTTACCCATTCATTCAGCACTCTACTATAAACTATACAAAGAATAATCAGTGTTTTATCACATTCGTACACCAATGGAACACACATTGGAGGCAATGAGGGAATTTCAGTGTCTTGCCCAGGAACACTTTTTTGGCATGTGACAGCTGGTGAAATCAAACCAGCTCTTGCATTGGAGGACGACTGCTCTAACCACTCAGCCACAGCCGCCCCAACGTAAGTGATGACTGTGACACTGTGGTAAAAAGCTGCACAGCACAAAAGCACAATGCAACACTACACGCGACACATTGAACCACACTAATGGAAAGTGGCTCGCTCAACCTGTGCTTAAAAGTTTTCAAGATTTATAAAATCAAACAAATAAAAAAAAATATATTTAATTTATTTAACTACTTTAATGGCTTTGAAATAAGAACCATTTGAAAACCTTTATACCTGTTATTTGGCTAGACAACAGCAACAATTCCTAATACATGTAACAATTGTTTTAACTTAAAGAACAAGGATTGTGAAAGCCTGAAGTGCACACATACAAAATTACTCTACACTATAACAGCGTTGTCTTCAAAATTGTCATGCCACTTGCAACAGTGCAGCTTCCTGACCTGCCCTCAAACATCAACACTCCAGAGCAAAACAATGCACTACCAGTAAATCACATTTAGCCAAGGTTTCAGTAATTTATGGCAGCAATACCCCAGTGTAGGAGAGTAGATGTGAAAATATATTCAACCACAAGCTAAAAGGAAGTTAGGGCAAATAAATAAGGCAATTCAGTTTCATAAAGCTTCATGCAGCTTTAATACAGTACTTTGTTGGGGAAAAGACATTGATGAACACTGACACTGTGAAAATATTGTTAAATATGTCTCAGCATTAAAAACTACTGATCTAAAGCTAAACATGGTTTAAGATTAAAACACCAAACTGACCATTTACTTCACTAGAAGCACAACAAGTGGGTTCATGACTCATTATTCAGTTAGAAAATACAAGAGAAATCCCTTCATCAGCCAAACAGAAAACATGATTTTTCACAGTAGAGCTGCTGCAAGACATGATTTCCCCTCCAACTCAATGGTCTAGAAACACTCAAGTCAGTCATGTCACATGGCTTGTTTCCTCCACGGCAAACAGTTCGGTGGAAGTGTGGTGAGGAGCACACTCCCTGAAACCACCCCTTTCTATCTGAGTCATCATCATTTAATTTGTTGGTTTGATCTGGACCCGGTCTGGAGCGGTGTTGAAAAACGAATCTTATTTGTGGGAAGTCTTTGTGTAAAGAAATATTGTCTGATGACAAAGTTATAGACAATTTTACAGCCAAAACTCCAAAGAAAGTTGAAAATACTACCAAACTCTAGTCTGCCTAAACACAGCAACAAAACTGATGAGACCCAAAGTTTAGTAGGACATACAAAATGATAAAGACAGCACAACTATATTTCAGTCTTTTCTGTCTATAGCTAAATTAAGTCTGTTGCAGAAATCCCCAGAAAGGGCTGTAAGTGAAAGCTTTCCAAAACGGTATATACTTAAGTAGGACAGCAGTGTCTAGAAAAATTAGACCATTCCTTCAATGACATGAGCATAAAAAGGTAAAAATGGGGACAGCTGTAGCTTAGGGGCTCAATGTCTGAATAATATGGCCACTGGGTAAATACTGATGTGTCCTGCTTTTAACAAATGGCAAATGGATGCCTACCACAATGTTTTTTATTCATCGCCCTTAACTTTGAAAATACAAAAAAGTACTAAACCCATCAGTCAACGTGGCAAAGGAAGACTAAAATAAGGGAACCAATTCAGGATGCATTTACACAAATTACTTTCAGCTGTCAAGTTTTTAGCTATACTGAAATATAGTATGCAATGACAGTGTTTCCCCTAGTTTATTTGCCTTGGGGCACTCATATCATACTCGTACATACATACATACATATCATACTCATACATACTCATAAAGGGGCAGATATAATAAGATTTCATCATCTTTCTGCTCCTTTCATTTGATCCTACTTGTATTCT
This sequence comes from Argolebias nigripinnis, assembly GCA_031763805.1. Taxonomy (NCBI): domain Eukaryota; kingdom Metazoa; phylum Chordata; class Actinopteri; order Cyprinodontiformes; family Rivulidae; genus Argolebias; species Argolebias nigripinnis. The sequence continues at coordinate 28,295,813 of JARVJN010000144.1, forward strand.
TGTATCTGATGAAACAGTTTTGTATTGTTCTTTTAAAATGAATAAATAAACATCAAATCAAATCAAATATAATTGTCAGTTTTATTAAACATAGAACAAGCTCCTTAAAACAGCAGCTTCTGCTAAATCGGCTGACCTCCAGAGAGAAACACAAACACGTTGAACTAAAAATAAAAGAGGTTCCTGAGGCTTCGAGGGCCCCCGGGTCACCTTTTGTCTCCCATTTCCCTTCTCTGTGAGTCCAGCAGCTCTGCAGCTCAGAGGGGCCGCTCGGCCATAATGCATCCGTGATCACAGTAATTTCTCAGGAAATCATCTTCTGCCACAAAAGACAAGAAAAGTTCAGGCGCATACGGATTGGAAAGTTGCAGTCTTAAAATGTTGCGCTCTGAAATTACGCTGGATCGAAAAGTTAAAAGCTTTTGTTAAATGCCAAACACAACTGTCTGAGATGAAGAGATGGCGGGGGAAATGGTAAAACTGTGGATTTCTATTTGCTCCCCAAGCTTTGAATAACCTTTTCTAAGTGCCTTGTTTTTGTATAGGAGCTTTAGCAAGCTGCTGAATTCAGCTATACTCTGCATCCAGATGTCCTTTAATGCAAATGCTCTTTTAAATAAATCCTGGGAGCTATAATAATGATAATAATGGCAGCTGCAGACGCTTCTCCGTGATCCACGCTGTTATTTACTGTTCCAAACCGTAAGGCCTTCCCTGCGTTTCTTGACGAGCGCTCTCTCTTCTGACTTTTGAAAGGGAACAATTTAAAGTTTTCCAGCATCCCCATTTTGGTGGCAGGGCTGAGAGCGTGCAGTCAAGAGCAAAATGTTTTTCACCTGCAGAAAAGATGTGAACAGGGCAGGAAGAATGGGCTGCGTTGCATTTTTGGGGGTTGTAAAAAGCTCTGGAGGATGGAAAAAATAATCTCAGGTAAGGACTGTGGCTCCTGGAAGAAAGACTAAAAATTGTGTACAAACACTCCCATGTAACTTTTCTCTACTTCATGGGCCGATGCTAAAAGCTGAGGCGAGTGTGTCGAGCGCTTTATTAGAGGGAAAATAACAGAAGAACACCTGAGGATAGTGCATAGTTTTCACTCTGAATTACACCTGTGTGGGTTATGGTTGCAGCACACAAACACTTGAACACGTGCACACATGTGCAATTTGTGTGCTCGGGGCTGAATGCATGAACACCATCAAGCACACGCGTTGCATAAAGACACACGTCCACATCTCAAAGGTTTAATCAGCCGGAGCTGAAAAGGAAAAATGCCATTAGATTTTTAAAGTGGATAATTTCACATTCTTCTCTCTATTCGTTTCTTCATTTTTCTTTTCAAGCTACCCTTTTATGCCCGATACATGTGCTTTTATGGAAAATTACGACATTTAATCGAGAGTCTTTGGTCAGCGATAATTGCACAGAGAACCATTAGCAGTCTTCCATGACCAACGTGCACGGAGCATTTTATTTTTTTTCCCTTTTTGCCAGCGCTGTGAGAACATGCTTCATGGAAGGAGGATAATCATAATTTAATTATCTGTCATTATGGGGAGCAAAACGCAGGTCAACCTGGGTTCACATATGCTGCACGCTGCCATAAACAAATCAATTAAATAAATTACGCTAAACAAACAAGACTGTTACACACACTGTACGTACAGTAGCCGAAGGTCTGCTGTTGTTGTTGTTTCCTTCGCCTGACAATCTCCTCAAAGCAATTATAATCATATTCAAAGTTTTCTGGGGCACTTGGGCTCCTCACCTGTGAACCCACCTACTGATCAATGAATCGGTGCCTCTGTGAGATCAGCAGGTGGACGATGGCCCCACATTTTGGACAATAAGGCTTGACTCCAAATCAGTACCGCAATTATCCACTTGCACTCAGTAAACTGGTGGGATCCCTGGATATTCAGCGGGATTATATTTTATTGTCATTGTTTATTTTAAGCATACAAATAAACAATTATGTCCCGAAATTAATTCAGGTTATTGGTTTCACTACAGGAGGAAGCTGTGTTAAAATTACAAACTACAGGTATGAATCAGACATAAAACATGTTTTCATGAGCTTTATCTAAATGATGCCGTTTGAATTTACTCCTGTAGATTTATAGCTATAATGACGTGAAAGTTTGAATTGTGGGTCCACACTCAATGTAAGCAATGCACAGTCATCACCATCCTGGATGCACCTTGCAACAGGATCTGAAGCTGCCCACCTTAATTTCTTTAGGGGATTTTAAACATTTGATCATGTCAACAGAAGCATCAAAGCAAATATGCTCTTTTTAGTATTTAATCTTGTTTTGCACCTTGGTTTATCATTTTTATAAAACTACATTTATTTTAATTGCATAAATTACTCTAGTTTATTGTTGTTTGTACTTTATATGTTGTCTGTCTAAAACATGTCTCTCTTGTAAATGAGTCTCAACAAGACTAACCTGTATAAATAAAGGTTGAATGAAAAAAATCTACATCAAATATGAGCACAAGTAGATGCACGTGTCAAAATTATGGACTTCTTCAACCCATCCAGCTCTTCTTTGAACAGGGGTGCCACAAAGGAGGGGCCAGGGGGGGGGGGGTGATGACCACCCCTAAAACGTGTGTGTGTGTGAAGTGGCCTCAGATGCAGATGTGCTGATCTTCATCCAGCTGCGTCACACTCAGCTGCAAACTGCTCCAGTGAGAGCCAGAAATCAGAATATTGGATTTTAAATGTTTTAATTTGTTTAAATGAATATACATAATCTTCAACTTGTTTTCAAGCAACTTCAAATTAAATTATTTGTTTTAGAATAGACTTTATGGAAATAATAATAACCGCTGGCGTTTTGCTGTTCCGTAGCGGAATAGTTTTGGAACCACCATTGAGGAAAACATGTTGCAGTTGCTGTTGTTTTACAAGCTTTCAGTCAGGCCCATCTAGTCATTTTTACCTACACACACCTGATTTTTATTTGATTTTTCAGTTTGGAGTCCTGCAGCCCTGAGCAGCCAGAGACTGCAGTTCCGTCTCTGACCAGAGGAGACGGTGGCGCTGTTTGAAAACAACGTGCCTCTTTTCTCCGCTCTTCTTCCGCTTTTCCTAACCGCTTCCCACAACAAACACAGCTGCAGACCCAAAGTGATAATCTGACCCAACATAGTCACATTTTCGGTTGTTTTTGGAGTTTACAAACTAAAAGAAGACGAATGTTTAGGTTTAGTAAGCGGATCCACGATCTGAGGACGGAAGTGCAGTGTTAAACAGGTCAGTTTGTAACTAAAGTGGCGGCAAATTACGTTAGATAAAATCCAGCAGCAGGTAAGTGTTTATTAGTCTAATAATTTGTCTAATGTGTCAAATATCAACCTAACTAATTCTATTAAAAGTGGTTTAATGATTTGTTAGCAAGTTGTCTGTGTTTAGACCAAAACGAGCTCTGGGTGGACCTCACCAAATTAAAAAAAGGTTAAAAAGTGTTAATGTGTTAGCATAACATATTTACATAGTCATACAACCAAATAGTTTAGCTTTGAATTTTGTGGCAGCAGCATTTTTCTTTAAAATTGTTCCCGGTTTCTCTCTGTGAAGCATTCCTCTTTTTATAACAACAGTCTGTAAAAGTTCTGAACTTGAGGGGACCAGTTGTTGGAGGTTTAACCTCTTATAAAAGGAGGGCCAAAATTAAAACCTTTATTCAAACTAAGGGCCGATTTCAGAATCTACATTAACTCAAGTTAGATACCCAACATCTTTTCTTGGTTGCAGGTTCCTCAACAAGAGTTTGATTGGACTCATTTGACATTCTCTGTTGCACTTTTGACATCATAATCAAATATTACTGAAATAAATTAAAGTGATGAAAGTATTTTACATTTAAAATAACATCTTGAGGACCAGAGAAGATGTCGACGAGGGCCACATTTGGCCCCCGGGTCTTGAGTTTGACACATAGGGCTTAGACCTTGCAAAAGAAGATGAGCACCTTAAAATATGCTGCCAACCAGAGAGCATGTCAGAATGAATATAGGGGACAATTTCCACAGTTATGGTTAAGATGAGACAAAAAGATGGAGCACAAACTAAGCACAGAGCATGTTTAATAGATTCAGGCCTGTGTTTTTATCAGAACCAAGAATACTTTTTTTTTTTTTTTTTTGCAGATTGAGATAAATAGTTGCTGTTATGATTAATTCAAACACAAGCCAGGCTTTGTTTCCCACATTCGTCAATAACCCTTCTTCTAACACTGTCACCATTTTACCAATATTCCTCCCGAGGACAGTTATTGATGGATCGATGGGTTTATGCCTGATTGGTGTTTGTTGCTAATGTTTCTGGTTTGTGCTTGTAGCCGGGCCTGCCACTACTGTGTGCTGCAGCCACAATGTCAAAGGGATGGTGAAATATGAGCCATTATTTCAATAGCTGCATTATTTACAGCTTGTTAGTGCAGGCCAGGGTTACCTTATCATCTCCTCTTTCTTCCTGCTGTATGTAGCACACCAAAGAGTCCACCAGACCATACATAGCTCTCATCTTCCTTCTTGTTCTCTCGTTTACTGAGCTCAAGTTCCTAGGCATGCAAACACACAGAGACAGTTATACTCCAAAATCATCATACTGCAAGAAAAAAATTAAGAATTTGGAGCAGATGTTACATTGTCTCTTTCTATAACTTGTGCGATTTGATTATAACCAATTATATTAATTATGTTGGAAAAAACATTTTATTTATGTGCTCTAGACCAGATTCTATAGGGTATTGTATAACAAAACATCACCCATGTGTGTACCTGCAAGTGTGTAGTATGTAAAAAGGTACAAGCAGAGGTATTAACTGAGTATTGTGCTAAATAAAACGTGTGGGTCAAATTGTACCTTCTGCACATGGAGCACAAAGAACATGGTGGATTTGTACACCTGTAATCGTTGAATATGGAAGTATTTTGGAAAATGAACAATGTTGTAAATTGATGTCATAAAATAAACAGGCTATATTTATAAGTTGAGCAAAACCAAAGCAAAACAAAAATCTGTTTTTAAGTCATCAACAATACATGAGTTATATGATGTTAGAACAAATGGTGTCTTCATCTATTCCTATGTTCTAAATAACTCAAAGTCTTTTGTGCTAAAGTTTTAAATAGAGTTTGTGCAATCTGTTCAGAGAGTTGTGGACATTACAATTATGTTATAATTTGGCTCAAAATCAGTTAAAAAAATTGTATAGTTCAGAAGTTTAACTGTGTTGACCATCTTGAACTGGGTTGAGCCCAGAAATAGTTGACCATGAATGTTTACGAGTTTGTTCAGAGGTTCATGGGATATTTTGCAGACACAGGTGATTACATTGTTACCCGCCTTCCAAGACGACAGGTGATGATTAGTAACCGTTTACATGTATTATGATAAACAGTATTAAAAATATTAAGCACAGGCAGAACCCTGTGGAGTAAAGGTCAACTTTCTGTCTCCTTTCAAATGTATTTTTGTTTCTAAATAATTAAAATCACTCTAAATGTAACACAAGCAAACATCTGAACACACAGAGGAACACAATGCTTATACCCAGAGCCCTAGAAAGAGAGTAAACAATGAGAATCATGGAAGCCTTTGAGTGTGATGATAATGAAGAAATCTGACAGAGCCAGACTCTGGTCCGGGTCGTGTCTCCCTCACCTGAGGCAGCCGGTGGTGTTGTAAAATATCTCTTTCTCTGATGAATTCAGTGGGATGTTTTTGCACAGTGGAACCAGTATTTTCTCAGTGAGCAGCTGTAAAGCTTCAACGGAGAGTCTCTCCTTCAGGTTGTCTCTAGAGGACAGATTCCACAAGACGCCTGCAACCCAACAAAACAGCCTTTTTAAAATGATGAACTCTGGGAGTGTTCTAGGTTTAATCTCTGTCCTCACCTGTGATGGTCTTCTGAAGCTCTTCATCCGGTTGGTTCAGTACGTTTACAAGAGGTGTCAGTCCACCTGCTTGGATGAGCGCTGCTTTGTTGTCAGTGTTCTCATATATGAGGTTCCTCGTGGCAGCAGTGGCGTAACGCTGCACTTCTACGTTTTCACTGGAGAAGAGGCAAACCAGAGCTGGAACACCACCGAGAACCCGAACCTTTGAGACAAAGAAGATCAGCATCACTATTTTCTTTCGCCTTATTTATTTGACTTATTTCATCAATTATGCACAAAATGCTGTAGATTCAGTAGATTACACACTGCATGCAACTAGAAACACTTAAATCAGTCTGTAGGTAATAAAACTTGTTTGAAAGATCACATGAAGTCCTCTGAAGTTTGCTCCATAATATTTTCTCTCAACTCAATTTCCCTAGTTCCTACTGATTAAAATAATCACACAGCATGATGCTACCACTACCATACTTTACTGTAGCGATGATGTTGTTAGCATGAGGTGGTAGGTTTGCTCCAAAAATGAGGATATCCTCGATACTAAAACTTATTGTTTTGTCTCATGCAATGAGAGCATCTTATTCCACATGGAGAATTCCCAAACAGGGTTTTTTTCTTTAGGTAATATTTGTTTTACGAGCCTCTCTTTCTTGCACCTCCGCTCTGTGCACAGAGGTCCTAAAGGCACATACTGTATTCCCATCTCCACAGAAGAGCTGTGGAGCTCTATCAGGATTATCTTTGGCCACCTGTTTGCTTTTCTGATAAAAGTCTTCTTTGCCTGTTTTGTGAGTTTTTGGTAAGTGACCCTCTCCTAGCAGGTTTGGTGTGGTGGCATCTTTCCATTCCCTAAAATTAGATTTATTTATTTATTTAATTTATTTATTCATTTCAATTATAAAACACAAAGATAATTTCAAAAAATAATTAAAAACAAAACATAAAATGAAAGGAAGCAGAAGAAGAAAAAATTCTTATCATATCTGCTCCTCCTTAAACAAAATCAATTAAAACTATC
>JARVJN010000144.1:28766132-28776779 GCA_031763805.1 Argolebias nigripinnis
TCTCTCACTCACACCTAGAGACAATTTAGAGTTACCAATCAGCCTAACATGCATGTTTTTCGTCTGTGGGAGGAAACTGGAGTATGTGGGGAAAACCCACACATGCACGGAGAGAACATGCAAACTGCACCCAGAAAGGCACCCCAGCAACCATCTTGCTGAGTAGCGACAGCTACTGCACCACCGTGCTGCCTCCAAAGGGCTATCCATATACCGTATTTTCCAGCGTATAAGTCAAAGTTTTTTTGCATAATTTGCATGCCCTGCGACGTATACACTGAAGTGATGTATTTATGTTTTTTCACCCCCCATATTTATAACCCAATTTTTGGTTGAGATCTGACAATTTCATTCATTCTGACATGGAAAATATTAAACACAAGATTGATGAAGTCTTTCGGATGAAAGACGAAGCATTGCTACACTTTTTTTTTGTTTGTTTTTTGAACATCCAGAGGACCTGACATTTTTTTGATTAAACACTACCATTTTTAGCCACTAAAGGGCCCTCAACTAACATAGTAAGCCAAGTGTCTCATTAAAAGATAAAAGTGCTATTAATGAGACAATTGGATTGCCATACCAAGCCACTTTCTCTTGCTCCAGAACTCCTGGAGCAAATGTCAAATCAGCTGCATTTCACTGCACCGCCCAGGTGAAATGCAGCTGATTTGACCATTAAAGTGCATTTAAGGAAAAGTTCAACTGAGACACACCTTTGCTATAATTCTGAGCAAACAAATAATTGTTTTAACATGTTAATTTTGTTAAATTCTTTTTTAAATTCCTGTGCACGCTCCCGCAGCCACCATTTGGCATCCAATCGATTTTTGGCACAACACCGGCCCACGTTTCCGGGTTGTCAGCGGTGACGCATAACAAACGCAACGTGTCAGCGGTGACACTTAATAGATGCTACTTATACAATGAAGTGATGTATTTATGATTTTTTTCCATTTCATTGGATATATTTTGACTGATGTGACTTGCACGGTGGAAAATACAGTATTTTTACATGCTTCTAATTTATGAGTTGCTGGGGCCTATCTTCAGCTGTCATAAACAGGAACATGGGTTGTTTATTTTTTCTTTAAAATAAAAAGGGGTCTGAGATCTGCTCATCCCTCTGCAGCTTGTTGCACAACCATGATGAAGAGTTCATGTGAGGTCACAGCCTCCAGGACAACTTTAAACTACATTTTTTTACCAAAAATATATTTTAAAATTGACTTTAAGTTGTCTGAGTAAAGTGTGATTTGTGTAAAAAAGATAGATAAGTAATAATATTTACAAACAAAAAAGGAAACAAAATGTGTTTGCTCGCTTTGTGATTATAGCCAAAAAATTATCAGGTATTTTTTTTAATCAGTTTTCTGCAGTAATTATATTTTTTAGCTTTAGGGGACTAAAATTAACTTTGTGGGGTCTATACTTAAATGTCTCCATCCTTCAACACTGCAGACATTTTGTCATTAAATGACTGATTAAACCACAAAACCCTGCTGAGTTACAGTAAAATGAGCGATCTTGTATTCTATCAGTCAGTTAACACAAATTATTTTATTACAACAAACAAGACAGTAAATGCGCCGAGAACAACCTGGAACATCTTACAGGAGCATAAACAATGGTTACACATTAAACAACAACATAAGCACATATTTTATGTGAGGTCAAGTAATATTTTCAGCTTTTAGACAGTGTAAAATACACATCTTATATAGGTAACAGGATCATTTACATGAATTTGTCACAACAACAAATTAAGTTTTTAAAGGGACGAAAAGGGGAAATGCAGTAACCAGAGCTGTTAAACTGTGCTGAACAAAAAATACAAAAATAAAAATAAAAAAAACCCATCAAGCAAGCCTAAAGTAAGTTTCACTTTCAAGTTAAAAAAAATATCTGGTATTATAATTACTCTGACTTGGGAAAATACCTAAAAGCTAAAAATAGACCGCTTGCTCATTGCTACATAAAGCTACAGCCAAACAGCCTAAAACATGAGTAATTATCCCTTTTTTTTTATGTGCACATGTCAAACACTTTCTGTTTTAATGCAACAACAAACAAAAAAAGTTTTTTTTCCTGCAAGAGCACAAGATCAAGGAAGATCATGACGTACGCCTTGAGGTCCAGAGTTAAAGGCGTGATCAAACAGCCGTCTGCTCTATTGCACAAGCAAATTAACCATAAAAAGGTCTGAGATGCATGAAAGGCAAACATGGTAAATATTAAATACTGTACTGTACATGCATCTTCACAGTATTCTTTAACAGAGGCTTTATGCACTGCTGAATTGTTTAAGTGATCAGGCAGGATTGAAGACCAGATTTCTCCACAACTACAGAGCCAAAGGTGAGAAATATGGCGTCCGAAAAAGATAAAAATATGTTAAAAACTGGGCCAAAATATCAGATTACATCCGCGTTCCATTTTTTTTCTATAACACTTCAAATGTTACCATATCTCTGGAAATAGGTTCAGGAAGTGTTACGGCCAATCACAGAGGACAGGGACTGTAGCCAATCACGTGTCGTGATATAAGCGCCGACTGGATCCGCCCACCGACTGCCAAAAATGTTAACTACGAGCGAGCGGCAGAAGGAAACAGCGAGCGAGGGAGGGAGTAGAGACCTTTTGCACATATGCAAGTAGTAGTCTTTTCTACGCTCGCGCACATCTCCATTCCGCTTGCGGGTCTCATTTGTTCACTCAAGGGTTTGTATTGCTTCGCGAAATTTGGCACGATTCGGACGCCATAGTGAAAGATCCAAACAGGAAGTTTAGGTTTCTTCACCAAACTGTGATCGCCACAGACTGAAAGCATGGATCCTTTCGTCCTCTTCTTCTGACAGATTAAAAAACTGACTTGGGTCGTTCTCGCCTCTTTTAGTGTAACTGAATTTGATAACAGGAGCGCAGTGATTTTCTTTACAGGGCTGTAGCAGCAGCATTTGTCTGAATGAAATATGACCAACAACAGTTTAAAAACAGCATGCACTCTGCAGTAAGGGCAGTCTAAAGGACAACGCCCCCTAGCAGAGACTAAACCTGTAAAGATGGTCTTGTTTATATTACATCTGCACTTATGAAATGTTCTAAATTGTAAAAAAAGACAACTTTTGTCCTAATTTTCATGACAAAAGAAATTGTTTTCAACCGACAGGGGACCAATACAAAGTTCTTCGTTGGTCTATTTATTTGCGGTGATCTTGTTGAGTCCAGGCCAGGCTGGGATGTAGTAACGAGGCAAAGTGCCTTCCATCAGCCTCTCCATCCACAAGCCCAGCCGGTCCAGTTTGTGGTGGATGTGCAGGGTGGAGGAGCTGCGGGAGCGGTTCGATTTACGCGCCGGATGATTGTCACGGGAGCTGGATCTCAACTTCCCCCCGGACGGTCCCCCCTCGTCCTCGGACGACTTACTGTCGTGGTCTTCCCCGGTGTAGACGGGCTTGAACAGACACAGGTACTTTTTGTGGCCATTCAGAGCGAGCACGTAGCCAGTGAAGTCCCTCCTCCGGTTACCGCCGTCGTCTTCGTCTGTGTCGATATGCGCGACGTCCTGAGCATATTCCAGCAGCGTGTTCATCCACTCGCTGTGCTTGTCCAGGTTCAGGAAGGAGAAGTGCAGCGTCAGACTCCTAGGAGAGAGTTGACACGAAGACATGAGCAAACATCTAGAAACTTAAGAACCAGCGTTTCTGCAAATGTACAGTGACAATGCTGAGCGCTGAATGACAGCTGAAGCTAAATCGTTAAAACTTAAAGAAGCAGAACACTAGCTACAATGAGCTAAATGTTTGCGAGAAGCAGGAAAACCCTCACAGAAAACTAAAAGTAGCAAAGGACTAGCTTAAAGCACAAGTTCCAAAATGCTACTAGAAGCTAAAAGAGAAAAAAGACCAGCTAAAGCCAAAAAGAAGCAACATACTAGTTAAAGTTGTAAAACAGTTAACCTAAAGGTAAAAGCAGTGAAAGGCTAGCTATAAACTAAAAGTGGCAAAATAGTATCTAGAAGCCAAAAGATGCAAAAGGTTAGCTAAAGGCTAAAAATATCAACATACAAGCTAAAACTGTAAAACTGTTAATCTAAGGAAAAAGTAGTGAGCTGGGTAAGTAGGCTATATATAAACTAAAAGTGGCAAAACTGTATCTAGAGCCAAAAAATTGCAAAAGGTTAGCTAAAGGCTACAATTAGCAACATGCTAGCAAAACCTGCAAAAGTTTAGCATAAACTAAATGTAGCAAAACACTAGCTAAAAGTAACAAAAGCTAATTTTAAGCTAGCAGTGGATAGGTAAAACCAAAACTTAGGAAAAGTATAACTTAAAAGTTGCAAAAAGCTACATAAAAGCTAAAAGTAACAAAAAAAGTACACTAAAGGCAGCTGTCAAAGAGAGCAATGTTGAAAACATTTATAATGTTTAAAAGTATAAAAAAATTACAAAAATCAAAAGCCATAGCACTCATCTCCTGAATAAGCTGAACGTTTTACAAATGGCTAAAATAATATAAAGTACGGTATACATAAGTAGTTGAAGGAAAAGACAGGCGTTCCATAAAAAACAGGAAAGCAAGTGTAAATGCTAAATCAGAGTTCAGACAAAAAAAAAAAAAAAACACTCAAAGAAAACTGAGCTATTGCTCAAAGAAAGTTCTGCGTCACCCCGTGAAAGAGTAGACCTCCTTGGCAAACTTGCTCAGAAGGAGGTTCTTGGAGGCGTCAGTGAGAATGAGGACTATGTTCATGTGTCCCGGCCTCAGCTTCACCAGGTTGCTCATGTAGGTGATGTCCGTCAGCTCCGTCACCTCCACAAAATTCTTTTTAGGAGGCCTTGAAGTACTGATGGTCTCAGATGATCCATTTTCTGCTTCTTTTGATTTTGGTTTCATTTGTTTTTCATCACATGAGTCGCTGCAACAAAAGACCAAAACAGCAGCATTGCTGCTTTTTTTAATCCTGCTTTTCCTTTCCCGGTCATAAACACTTGCTATATTTGTTTTCTAGTAAAAAAAATGCGGATGAAACAAACCAAACTGACCTGAAGGCCTGGATGACCACCGTCCCAAACAAGATGAACAAAGCAGAGAAGATGAGGGACAGTAGAGGCATCATCTCTCGCCTAAAGTCAACATTAAAACAGATGGAAACAAGTTTGCATCCAAAGTACTGAACTAAAATGTAGGGATGCACAATAGTATCGGCATCGGCTGATATTAGCGATAAAGTTAAGTATTGGACATCGGCCATTCCATCAAAATAACGCACTGATATAAAAGTATATATATATATATACAGTATACTGTATATATTTATATATATACTGTATATATATATATATATATACTGTATATATATATATATATATATACATACATACATACATAATACATATATACATAATACATATAAGTATTTCAAATGTTTCTTTGTGCCTTTTTATGCATCAGAAAATGTGAGACCATCTCCCCCTTCGATGACTTGGCCTTCGATATGTACCAGGACCCTAAAGTGGCTCACATCATTCGTCTCCTGGACCAAAAGAAGCAAGACGTGGTCCAACAGGAGAACTTTGAGGAGGCTAAGAATCTGAAACAGGCCATTGCAGATCTGCAAAAGGTAACTGACAGGCTGCGTTATATTTACATAAAATGTTTTGAGTCCAGAGAACTAATAATCATCCTGTATCAGCACAATGACCGTAGCATTTTTTGATGTTTGCGAAATTTGTTAACATAAAGCTACAAAAAAAAAACATTTGCATGTTTTCTGCCCAAGCATCAAAAGTTTTGATGCTTGGGCAGAAAACATGCAAATATTTTTTCTGTCTAAAATATTTCCAGGAACTGGTAGCATTTTATTTCCAAACAGGTTTAGTCTGGTTTACCTAGGTGTTGTGTTTTTTTTTGTCTAATTGCTCTTTAAAAAACTAAGTTTTTTTTTTTAATTTACATTTCTATTCTTCCAACATCACTATTTTGAAGGATTCACCGACCCTGTTGCTGCTATTTATGACAAAAAAACAAAACGATACAAAATTGATTCATACCTTGTAGATTAAAGGAACTTTTTGTAGGAAAAAGTTGGCAGCACAATGGATTAGTGGTTAGAATTGATGTCTCTCAGCAAGGTCTTGGGTTCAATCCCCGGCTTGGACCTGGGGTCTTTCTGTGTGGAGTTTGCATGTTCTCCTCGTGTTTGTGTTGGTTTCCTCCCATAGTCCAAAAACGTGCATATTAGGCTGCCTCCAGGCTCAGGCCTCCCTTTCAAAAGAGGTCTGAGATCTCAATAGGATTTTCCTATTCCTTTTTTTTTTAACAAACAAGTTAAATCTGCATGTATGAGTTTTCGCCGGGTGCTCCGGTTTCCTCACACAGACCAAAAACATGCATGTTAGGCTGATTGGTAACTAAATTGTTCCTAGGTGAGAGAGAATGAATGGTTGTTTGTCTTGTTTGTCTCTATGTGTCCCTGTGATGGACTGGAGACCTGTCACACAATGAAGGCTGGACATGGGCACCGGTGACCCCCGCAACCCAAAAAGGAAGATGCGGCTAAAAGATAGTGGATGGATGGAAGTTAAATCTGTGCCATTAGTCAGTTTTTTCACTGCAACAAATACATTTTCTCAGTTAATCTAAATTCTGTGGGTTTTTACAGGGATCTTGTTTTGCTCTGCAACTATTTGTAATAGAAGCTGTTAAACATTGTTCAGATTCCTGTTACAAACCTACTGTGTGTACATCGTTACCATGCAGACCATGAATTCTTAACAAGCTCAACAGCTGCAGTCAGGGTACTTGGGTGGTGTCTCACTAACACAGGGTCAGGAGCCCATCTGTAGCCAGACGACACTGATGCTATCACACTGTCAGTGTGACATGTTAGCATCATGGTGTCGTAGAAACAACTGATTCACATGATCATGTGTAGACCTCATCAAATCCTTAATTTACTGGCAAATGAGAGAACAGTCAGTTTCGCAATGGCACAGAGTAAAAAAGAAAAAGAACTATGAAGTGTACAGGAAAATAATGTACCAGGAAGCAGATCAGTACCGGTAAATATACTTCCTTCACAATGGACACGGTAGACGTGAAAGCAGTCATGCAGCAAATTACAATGTCAAAATGTTGTAGGTTAATATTGCACACTATGTTGATAGTTAACAGAAATAGCAACAACAAAAAAGAACTCTTAAAACACGGGTGTCCAAAGTGCAGCCCGAGGGCCATTTGCGGCCCTTGGAGTGACATTTTGCGGCCCACAGCTGCAGTTTAAGAATGGTATCGTTTTGGCCAGCAGGCTTAAGAGGTCGAGGCAGACTTTCTGCAAATTTGTTGGTAATTATTTTTTTATATTATGTTTAGGCTTAACAATTAAAACAGATGGGAAAAACTTTTTTCTCAAAATGAACAATATTAAACAAAATACAAACCTTTGGCTATAATCTTTTTATTTTCACTTCATGGTGCAAAACCCCAAAAACCTTTACTGATTTCTACCAGAAAGGAAACTTTTGTATAATGATCCATAAAACTTGTCTAAATATTGCAGTTGATAAAATAATTAAGAGGGAAACTGGACATTTTTAAACGAATATAACGTGGTGTCATCTACATACGAGTTGATTAACTTTATCAAACCTTCTTTGAATCTGTTGCAGCAACTGTCAGCTGGACAAGTTTTTAGAACTTTGATTAGCCATTTGGGCCATCCATGGTCCAGAAAGTCCTTTTAAAAAGTCTCTTACTCAAATTACGCTTTTGTTGTTGAGAATAGGCTAAAAAAACTTTCCAAACACAAGAAAACAACAAACATAGACGCAACAAATCTAATAAATCAATTTTTTTTATTTAATAAAAAATATAAGCTTAGTGTTTATGAGGCTTTTAATGTTTTGGATCTACAACAATTTAAAACTCTTTCTGCACCAAAATTAGTAAACTTTTGTTCAGCTGTGTATTTACATTTTAGTAAATTATTATTACAATAGCCTATCATATAAATTCATAAATAAATTAAAAAATATATACAGTATTGTTTTTATTCTAAATCATTTGATAGAAATGATGGGAGCAGATTTTTTTTTTTTTTACTTTCATTGATCTTTAAAAGGCTAATATTTTCCAGAAAACACCTGCTCTTTTAAATAGATTAACCGAACAAACATCAGGCTGCCTTGAATTTGCAAAACAAGTATGTTTACCGGTACATATCTTATTTACTTATTTTAGCTTCTTAAAATACATTTAAAGGTTTTCGCTACACAAGCGTTTCATAGTGTGCTGAAGCCCAAACATGACAATGAATGAACAGGAACAGTTTTGTTTAAAGTAAAAGACTCGGGAGGCTTTCTAATTAAGTTTTTTTTGGCCGTCGAATAGTTAATTCAGCTCAGTGGAATTTTCTTACAGAGAAATGACATCTTCTGCTTACTGGAAGATGTTGTCAAGTTTCCATTTTTGTAAGTCTCAGTGACTCAATATGTGGCTTTTATAGAACCAGACAGAACACCCTAATATGTCATGTCTAACACAAACCAGAAACATTCACACGGTAAAATCTATGTGTTTACTATGATGTATAATATTAATAATTGTTTAATTGTAGCATTTTACTCACCAAAAATTATTCATAAGATTTGGTGACATGAAGTTAAAGGCTGTAAAAAACAAGAAAATGCAGATGGTCAGACATGTAGAAGTCTCCAATTGATGGTTTAGTGAAAATCTGTTGACCTGTATTTAATCAGTGCAGTGCAAGCTCACTGTGCTTGTATCAGACTGCAGTTACCTCTACATCCTGGGATTTCCCAGGTTGGAGAGCGTTTGGCTCGATATGATGTGGAGAAGCGATGTGCCATTGAGAAGGAGGACTACGACTTGGCTAAGAAGAAGAAGGAGCTGATGGATGAGTACAGGAGGACTGTTTTCCAGCAGCTTGAAGTCCACAATCTGCTGGATGTGACACTGGTCAGTTCTCAACTCCTGATGGTGCTCCAGCTGTACTTTATGAGCCACAAGACTGTGATGATGACACAAACTCATTATCAGCTTACATTTTCTGATAAGCATTGAGATAAATTATTAGATCCCAGAAAACTTATGATGGCGCATGTATTCATAAATTGTTACATCTGAAATCAATTTATTTTCTGGTTTTTTTTTCCACTCTGTTACTAGATCACCAGTACAGCAGGTTTGTCTCCAGCCCAGTGTCCTCCTCTAACTCCGCCTTCTCCAGGCCATCGTTCCATTCCCAACAAGTCCCTGTTGTCTTCAGACACATTCAGGAAGGGGGAAAAACTAAACTCTCATCAGCATCAGCAGCCAGTCAAACAGACTGTTGTTTTCCAACACAGCAGCCTACCTGACACACCTTTCACCCCTGCTGCTGTACCCAAGATAGATGTAAGCATCTCTTTTGATCAAATGCATTCCCTTTATTTAACAAGTTCCACACCAGTAGACACCTAAAAAAGTTTTTAACATTATTCATTCGATTACTGTTCTTTTCATGGTATGTATGTATTATAAACAAAGCTTTTTCTTCCTGCATACTTTACTGCATTGTTGTAATCGAGCTCCGAAGCACCACTGGAACATGTCTCCTGACTAAACCTGTACTCGAGCCCAGAGCACACAGGGAGATTAGGACCAGAATAAGCTTCTTTTTTTTTTTTGTTGCATTGGTCGCCACCTACTAAAACCTGCCCTACTACAGGTTTAGGTTTCACTATTTAATTAAAAGCGTGCAACAGTTGGCTGACTCTGGCTGCTGCCAACCTGGCCTCATGGCCGAGCTTTGAGCCTTGTGCTAGGCAGCAGGGTGCCAGTTGGCTCAGAGGAACAAGGGACAGAGTTGGCTGGCTTAAACCTCAGTTTGAGCAGAGGAGTGTAAACAGACATTGTTTTTCTTATTCTGAATGATACAACTCTTCATTTATTTTGTGGTGGTGAGAGTTCGTCCCAAGTATGGGGGCAGAGATTAAATGTTTTTCAGAAGAATTTGTATCCTTTTCAGTTTAAATTAAGGTTTAAGGAGAGACTTCTAAACAAAATGTATAATTTTTGTGCAAATATTGATTTAAAAAAATCATATTGTCTTGCTGTTTTTAGTTTTCCTTTAGTTTTTTTTCCAATCTTAAAATACATTGTGCTATTTTAGTCATTCATTTAACAAAATGTCGATTCAAATTTACAAAAAAAAAAAAAATTCTCCACAGAAAAAGTTGTCTTAGAAGTTTACCTATAGCGTTTTTGGTCTGTTTTCTTGCACTACCGGTACTTTTAGTTTTAAGCTAGCCTTCTGCTAAGTTTAGCTGTTTTTACTCTAGGCTAATTTTAGCCTTGTGCTTCGTTTCTGTTTTTTTGTTGTTGTTGTTTTTTGCTTTTTGCTAGATTTTTTTAGATTTACAGTATTTACTTTAGCTTTTAGATAGTATCCTGATACAGGGAGTCCTCGAGTTACGAACGAGTTCCGGACCTAAGGACCGTTCGTAGGTCGATTGGCCGTAGGTCGGAACCCATAGCACGAGTCGTTCGTAAGTCCGGATTTTCGTTTGTAAGTCGGAAATTGTATGCTAAATGTATGCTAACGCTGCGCCGCACACCCGTTTTTCAACATGTGACTCATAAACA
>JARVJN010000144.1:28910305-28923685 GCA_031763805.1 Argolebias nigripinnis
ACATAGTTGAATGATACAAGATATATATCTTCTATCATTTTATGCAAATTTGTAAGATGATGTCAGTGGACCTTTAATGATCATGTTGGATTGTCAAACATAAATAAAAAATCAAACATTTATTTTTTATTTTCTTATGTCTATATCTGCTATTCACTTACCGATTTGGTGCATCGTAAAATGTTATTATGTTCTTGAATTAAAAAAAAAAAAAACCTACTAGTACGTACCCAATTTTTTAGGTTTGTGTAGTCCTTAAAATGCCCTGAAAGCAGTTGCAGCAATTAATGAAAGTGGGTAAAATAATATTATATATATTTTCATACACTACTACATATATTGTTTAATGCTTATGTTAATCTTATGTATAAATTAAATTAAATGACCTGATTAAATGAAGATAGGATTATAATGTAAATAATGTGTTACAATGATTTTTATATTCATATAATATGTATAATATATTGTTCTGAAGAAAGGGTCTTCTAAAATACAAGAATTTACACAAGTTTTTTTGACCAGTCACAGAGCAGTGGAAAACCTGATGAGCTCTGCCATATCATGTGTATGTGTGTGTGTTTATCCTTGAGTTACACATTTAATAAGCTCACACAGAGACTACTAAACTTGTGTCCTTACATTTCCCAGTCTGCTCCAGACTGCTCGGGCTTTCATTGTTAACATTAACACTAGATGGTGCTGCATAGTGCAACATCGGGGCAAAGCCTCTAATGTGGGATGGTGCTTGTATGGCTGGAAAATTGAGACTGCCTTTTTCATTTGTTATTTTTTCAGATTTAATAGACTTATATCTTTTGATGTATTCTGAGGGGGCTATGGTGGGTGAAAGAGAAGTATAAGTAGTTTGCTCTAATCCCTTTTCACTCTCAAAACATTACCACTGCAATACAGAGGCAATCACCCGGTGCTGTGAGACTGCCTACATGCCTTCCTCCTTGCCATGTTGAAAGTTGGTCCGCTTCTTACTGTAAGGTGAAGAACAAGGATGACCTCCTTTTTGCAAAATTACATTGCAATCATAGCCTTTAGTTCTGAAGAAACTCACACAGTGTTGTCATGTAAATGCTTTGATGTATTTGAATTTAATTTGCAATTTGGTTGCTCTTTCTGTCTTGTCTCACTTCCTCCTTAAACCTCTGAATATCATTTTCTCATGTTCATAGCAGCATTTAGAAGGATGGAGATAACAGCTCAAATGAAGCAGGCTGAGGATAAAAGAGAAACTGTGAATATAGCCGACAGGCTGCTCTCAGAGTGTCTGGGGTTAATGAACTTCAAATAATCAACTTCTCTTACAGTCAAATTAAACATGTCCACTTCCTGCCTTCCACTGTGTCCTTGTTCTCTGAGTGATTTACTCATTTAGTCTGTTTATATCATTCTCTTATCAAGATCCTATTGTATCGCCAGGCATAGCTCTCACTGCTTATGACTTAATGAAATGTGCACAACAGGACCTCTGCACGTCCATGTCCAGCACATTGTTTTACTGCACTTTGCTGACTGCTTGGTAAGTAATAGAAAAACTGTGAAAGGAAAAAGAGAAACAAATTGAAAATTTACCATATTTGAAACTTATAGTTACCTTATTTTTTTGTGTATAATGCAAAACATTTTACCCCAGAAATCATCCATTCATTTAGGGGGTTGTATTATACACAAGAGTAACAAAACTTGTACAGGAGCATGGTGACATACACAGCTATGCTAAGCTGAGCTAAGCTAGGCAAAGCTAAGCACCACCCGGTGACTTCACCACCTTAGTAGTGCATTTCTGCCCAGCGCCCTCTGGATGACTGTCTGCAAAGTCGTCTGCTAGAACCTGTCTTCTTATTCCAAACACTGGTTAACGTGTTGTTAAAATAAAATAAAAAAACTGATACCACAATCATGATTATTTTATACAGACCATAAAAGCTGAACAATCCTGAGGTCTATATGAAATTAGTGGTAGCATTATGTGTGAGGGTTAACATTTTCATGTTTTTAAAGATCAAAAACAGCCTTGCTCAAGGGCCCAGAGTGGGACAAATAAGGGTCGAGGTGGAAGTGGTTGCTTCACCTTCCCGACCCACATTTTGATATTACAGTCAGCAGGGGATTTGAACCAGTGACCTTCCAATCATAACCTCAGCTCCACCTCTAATGTTTGCTTCACTAATTTATTAATTAATATTTGGAAGCATGGAATTGAATAAATATGACTAAATATTGACTAATTACACAGAAATATTTAATATTATAGTAATATACAGTATTAAAGGGTGACTTTACAGTGGGTGCTACTATTTTATTTTATTTTATTTTTTTCATTTACCGGCACCCTTTATACAGGTAGCCTCATTGAGCCATGTGAGCTCATTTTCAAGAGAGACCTGTTTAGGGAGCAGATGGTGGGGGAGGGTTAAGGGCCTTGCTCGGGCCCAGAGTGGGGCGAATGAGGGTGGAGGCAGGTGTGGGTGTTTCACCTTTTTCCACCCACATTTTTGATGTTTTCAGTACCGGGGCTTGAACCGGTGTTCTTCCGATCACAGGCCCACCTTCTCTAACCTCTGCGCCACCACTCCCCCACTTGAGTTGTTACAATGTGGAAAATGTATTGTCATACATTTATCACTTGTTTGTTCTGATTTATTTATTCTTGTTAATAGTTTTGGTTTTCTACACATATATATACCAGTTTTAAGATCTGACAAGAAAAATACTGAATACTTGAATACTCAGTGCTTTGTAACTATTGAGTGTCTGCACCTGAGGGGCAGCAATTTAGGCCTAAACAACCGCAGTCAAAAACCAAATAAAACTTATTTCGGAAGTCACTAAAACACATTATCTATTACTCTATCTTTAAACAACATACCATAAAATATATATATATATAAATAATGTTAATCAATCTTTTGGGAGTGATTTTTAGCAAATTGATGTAGAAAAGAAATAAAACACTGAATTGTTGCTTGCTTTTTCAGACTGATACAAAGCAACCACACAAAGTCACCTCAGCTGCTTAACTGGGAGGAAATATGACACAAAGTTTGTGCAGTATGTCAAGATAATTATGGGTACAACAAAATATTTTCAGCTAGGTATTTATTGTTGTATTTACTATTCTGTTTTTGTAAATATCTCAACTGTTTTGAGCTTTATTTGCTCTTTTTTCTACCTTTCCATACTTGAACTTTGAAAGAAGTTATTCATCTTAACACTGCATGCATTTAGTTTTCTTCTTCAAAGTGGACACAGCATAACTTGCTGTGAGAATACTTGGGTTACTGCTGATGGGGTGATATTAGGCAAAGACAGCTCTCCTAATTGTCTTCTGTCAGCACCAATTTATCCCAACTGTAACTTCATTTGAGACATCTCCTCCACTGCTGTTTGCTGCCTCTCTTCAACCACCGTTCATCCAATGAGCCAAGTAATGTACTGACATGCTGTATGACTTAATACAGGACGATGAGGCTTGTTGTTGCCTGCCTTCTTTTGCTGACAAGCGCTAGTTCATCACTAATGGGTGGGCTGGTCCAGAGAAATTGGGGATGAAGCCGCTGCTGGCTTGAATGACTTTGTCTTTTTTTTTCTGGTGAGCGATTTGTTGAAGAGACAGCAGCAGTCATCCCAAACACTGATGGGGGAAATGAGTAAGTGCTTCTGGGTCACAACCTTACATTGAAGGACACAAAGCAGATAGTTGTTCAAACAAACCATATGTTGAGAGGAGATGGTTGATTTAATCATTTTACCAACTACTACCATTACTCCAGAGACACTGTTAGCTGTGAGTCACCTCCCCAAAACAGTAATTGGTGACTCTCCTAAGCTATTACACGATAGCAAATGTGGATTGCTGAAAAAAGATGCTGGCAGTAGTAATATGTGTCATGAACTGAAAAGGTTCTCTTTTTTTTTTTAAACAAAAGCCTAGCACACAGCCAGCAAATAAAATGTTACCTGCCTCGTTTCTTCATGTTGTGTAACCTTTAACCCTAACTCAGTTTGGTGAGTGGCACAGTTGATTACCGAGCGTCTGAGGAAGTGTTACCATTAAGGCTTGACCTTTAAATAAACTCACTCTTTTGCACTTTACTGAACTCTCGTCTGGAAATATGCAGACGCAGGACTGAAGCTGACAACACGCTTGGTTTTCAGTTCTCTACGAAGCAATTTACGTGTTGTTTCAAAGGAAACAACAGTGTTATATAAACAAAATAAATTAACAGAACTTTTCTCAGTCACTGACAGAATCATCAGTGACTAATTCATTTCTGTCCCGTTTTTGCCCCTTCTGTACACAGTCCTGTCTTTAGTTTTTATTATTCAGCCCAATCAGCTCAGTAATGCCTGTCACCCTTCCTCAGCTCTTGTCTCCCTGCACCATGCCTCCTCTGCTCAGTCTGCAATCAGCCCTCATCTAGTTCACCTGTTCACCTCCCAACTTAAGCTCCTTGTTCACCTTCATTCAGTGCCAGATTCTCGAACCTGCAAAGTAGTAGAAATCCAGCGTACCCAGTCTTGACTCCTGCCTCGTTTTTGAACCATTGCCTGTTTTTGACTCCTCGCAGTTCCTGCCCCTCTTGGATTGATCTGCTTTCTGCTTTATGGAAACGACTCTGTGCCCTCTCTCGACCACGATTCTGGATCACGTTTTTGGCTCTGTTTTGCTCTCTGCCTCACTGTGTGTACAAATCCCTGCTTCCCCTCCTTGACCTCGGAACTGGATCTCCCCTTTTGGACCTACACAATTTCTTCTGCTCCACTGCTGCTGTTGCTCTCTGCATGAGTGGTCATCAGCACCAGCGTGACAACAGTACCTGTGACTCCATCAAGACAGAAGATCTGACCCAGGCCCGGACCCTGAACTACACCAGAAGCGGTTTATCTCCTAATAAACATTTTAAACCATGTCTGTTGTTGGGTGTTGATGTGCTCATCCAAAACTGGTTCTTGTCAATTTCTGGTTAAAATTTAGTGTTTAGAACAAGTTTTATTTTCTTCATAAACAAAATGTCAGAAAAAAAGCAAACAAACAAGAAATGGTACACTTACATTTTAGTTTAATATATTGTTTTAAACTTTTAAAAATTTCTACACAATTAAGATTGCTTTCAATGACTGTTTTTTAACCATACATGTTTGGAAACTGCTGTTGCATACTTTGTAAGAGGAAGAAAAAAGAAACAAAGTGTGCAAAGCTTCATTTTTGACTACCGGTAATATTTTAATTTGATGAATGGAGTTGAATTATAGCAAAGTATGTTGCCTGACATGTAATTAGACCCTGGGTCATGGATGTGGCAGTAAACTATTAGATCCCTTCTCCATTATGTTTGACCAGTTTCTTCCTTTTCGGGTCACAGGGTCACTGGTATCCATATCCATCAATCACTGCGAGAGGCAGAGTACACTTGGGCATGTCTCCAGTCCATCACAGGGACAAATCAGACAAACAACAACTCTCTCACTTTTACTTATGGACATTTTTGAGTTACTAGTCAGCCTAACATGCATGTTTTTTGTCTGCACTTGTCCTAAGCCTCGTCTGCTAAAGGTTTCTTCCTCATGGGGGAGTTTTTCCTTCCCACTGTTGCCTTTGTGCTTGCTCAAGATGAGAGTTCTGCGATTGAGTTAAATTCTAAGTAGTCTGCTCCTCAGTTAAATAGTGTTAACTTATTTTTATATACAGCATATACAGTACACATTTCTGTTTAGTACCCTGAGATGGCCTGTTGTGGCTTGGCGCTCTATAAATAAACTGAACTGAATTGAAACCAGAGTACCTGGATAAAACCCACACATGCATGGAGACTCTACCCAGACTGGCTCCCTGGTTGGGATTTGATCCGGCGACCTACTCACTGAGAGGGGGCAGCTCTACTAACTGTGCCACCAGTAAACAATTTCACCATAGGAAATTATTTTAGCCAGTGGTAACTTAAGCACAATAAGTACTACACCCCCAAAAAATAGATTTATAATGTTCACTGTCCTGCATTAATAACACAGGACAGTTTTTTAAAACACATTTTTATGTATTCACAACTATAAATTGTGTCTTTGTTGGAAAACATACTATAATTGTGTTATTTAATGTGTCTATTCTTACCATGGGCGGCTGTGGCTGAGTGGTTGGAGCAGTCGTCCTCTAATGCAAGAGTTGGGGGGTTCGATTCCACCAGCAGTCACATGCTGAAGTGTCCCTGGGCAAGACACTGAACCCTTCACTGCCTCCGATGTGTGTTCCATCGATGTACAAATTTGATAAAGCACTGATTAGTCTTTGTGTAAATATAATAGAGTGCTGTATGAATGGGTAAATGAGAGCACAGATTGTGTTGTAAAGAGCTTTGAGCATCTTGATAAGATAGAAAGGCGCTATATAAGTACAGTCCATTTACCATCTAACATCTTACTGCCCTACTTTGTGTATTTTCAGATTGTGCCTCAGATTTGTAGAGTCTTGTTCAAACAGATTGATAATGATTATAATAAATACTTTTTGGGTAAACAACACGTTCAAATGTGTGTGTGTATCTGATATTGTGCTCATCAGTCGATGGTGTGGAGTATTAGTCAGTTTACTGTTTGAGTCAAATTGAGGACTGTAGTGCTAACATAACCTTGTGTGTTTAACTGGGGAAAAAAAGTCATGCTTTCTTCGCAGTGTTTAAAGTATTATTAAAAAAAAAACAGTCCTTCCAGTTCTTACTGGTTGCTGTCAAGTTTGTTGCAACTGTTGCTGTTAGATTTTTATCACCATCTGACTTTATCTATAAACGGAGTAGCTTCGGGAGTTGAGTTCTTTTAATGTTCCTACCTTATTATCTAAAAAAAAAAAAAAAAAACCTGGAGCAATCTTTGTTAGTGATTACAAAAAAGAGACAATGAAAAAATATGCTGCTTTTGAAGTGGAATATTTTGTCTTTTCTTGTGATGCCACAAAATAACACCATCTACCCGGTACTTTGTTACAAATGTTTGATTATTGCTGCATAAAAGTAACTTAGGATGGCAATATTGGTAAATGTTTTTCTCACAACTTTTGCTGTGTGTATTTTTCCTGTGCAGTATTGCTTTCACCACTGCTCGAAGCACACTGTTTTGAAAATCCAAAGCTTTGACAGGCCTGCTGCATTGCTGGATGTGCAGTTCCGCCCTGTCGACCGATACAGCAGTTGAAGTATCTGTTTAATGTGCTAATTAGAAACTTCAAAACAAGAAAAATCAGACAAAAACTACACCACATTTGATAAAAAAAGAATACCCAGCTGCATTCCAGTATTATACTAAAACTTAGAGAAACTTTGTATATACAATCAGGAAAAGGTTTCTACTAGTTGACTTGTACAAAAAGAAATCCTTTTTTTAAAATCAATTTTTATTTCTCATTCTCTGTTGTCAGAGCCATGGAATGGAAGACAAACAGAATGTGGAGCAGAAAGTAGAATTGTGGCGAGCAGCAGGGTTTATTAAAGGTGTTGGAGTACAGCTTCTCCTTTGTGCCACAGAGTCTCTTGTTTGGGTTTTAATTGGCTCACCAGCAGTACATGCTCTATAGATTGTTGTGTTTTTCCTGTGACTTCTCTTGTTGAGTGCCGTTTTTGTGTCTTTGTTGGATAATTACTGGAGGAGCTAGCTCACTTTAGAAATCCATCCATCTATCCGTTATCTTTATTCGCTTCTTCCAAATGTTTGCTAAAAATGATTGTACTAAAGCCTTCCCCCAATCACATGCTAATTAAAATAACTTTGCTACATTATGAACTTTTTCAGCTCCTCCCTTTTGCACTGCTATGGTGCTCCCTTTATCAAACTGATGCTGGTGTGGATCGTGCCAGTTAAATATTTGTTTAGTTTTGAAGCGAAATGTCATACAAATGTTAATTAAATGTTAATCAAATATCTTATGTAAAGTAATGTCGTCTGGAATTCGAAGTGGTACGTAGTAGTTGATTGGTGGCCTTTTCTAGAGTTCATTCCTTCATAAAGACACCTTTACTCTTTTATTTCAACAAGAAGAAAAAAATGTTGAAGATGAGGCAAGGGAAGCTACATGCCGCAGACACAGTATTCCGCCTGCCTAATTAAAATGAATGTCAGTTCTCCCCCCACAGAGAAGTGCATCAATCTCCCCCTGCGATCAGCCCAGGGTGAGTCTTACTCTGTCAGTGCCTGCCAGCAGTGCCATCCTTCTCCAGATGGATGCTGTGCCCTGGCAACCAGAGAAGCATTGGTGATGATATTTGAACATCTAATCGTTGTCTTGTGATTTCCAACTCAAACTCATGCCTCATCCTCTCCATGTGGAGGAACTAAGACAAGGATTGGAATGATTTTAATTAAAAACAGTCGAGAGATACCAAGTAGTCAGTGTAATTTTAGAGCTAATTTGAACCCTTAACAAATGGCTGTTTTTAGCAGTGCTGTTTCTGATGGCATTGCACAACAAGAACAGAGTAGATACATTGTTGGTATTATTAAAAATGAGACAGGTGTTACCTTTGGATTAATTTGAGTTGAAAAAAGACCATGTTTGCAAGTTTTTATGTGAAGAGTGTTTGCATGTATTAATACTTGCATGTGTACCTACCTGTAAATGCCATAGCTTCCTGCAAGTGATTTGGTAGTTAAAAGTTGACATAACATTAACAAAAGTTGATTTTTATTTCTTCAGAGGGGGTTATAAGATCGACCGCTTTGATGGAAGGATTAATATTCACTGAGCACTTTATGTTACTGCTTTTATTTAAACATGTTCACATAAATTTAACCGTGGATGCCACTCATTAGTGGTCTATCATACTATCAGTTCAGAGGAAGGACAATTATTACATACAAATGAATGTTGTTTATGTTTTTGAAATGCTGTTTTACAATCCGGGCAGCACGGTAGTGCAGTTTGTAGAGCTGTTGCCTCTCAGAGAGAAGGTTGCCAGCTCAAATCCTGGCCTGGGACCTTTCTGGGTGGCGTTTGCGTGTTGTCTCTGTGCATGCATGGGTTTTCTCTGGGTATTCTGGTTTCCTCCCACAGACCAAAAACATGCACGTTAGGCTGATTGGTAACTCTAAATTGTTGTGAGTGAGAGAGTGAATGGTTGTTTGTCTCGTTTGTCTCTATGTGTCCCTGGAGACCTGTCCAGGGTGTCTCCTGCCTCTCGCTCAGTGCCTAATGGACATGGGCACCAGTGACCCCCACAACCCCCCAAAAAAGGAAGCAGGTAAAGATAATGGATGGCTGGATGGATAAATGGATATTTTACCATCCAACCATCCATCCATCCATCCATCCATCCATCCATCCAAAAACCCTATCTACCATATATACCTACCTACTGACCAACCTTCCTTCCTTCCTGAAGTTTGGCATTGGGTTAATCTCTGTCTGTTAGCAAAAATATTTCATGAACCACTAGATGAATGCAACTTTCAGAAAATAATCATTGACCATGCATCTACAGCTACCGTAGTTACCTTTTGGAGCCAGTCCAATTCAAGATGGGTGCCACAACTAACTGGTCCTAGAAAACAAACAATTGCTAAATATCAGTACATTTTAAAGATAGAATTGGAAAATTTGGTGTGAATGTAGTTGAGGGTCAATAACCACACATAGTTGAAGATATACATATTGTGCGAGAATTTAGCCTAAAATGTAAACAATGTTGGAGTTAACTTTACTGTATTTCTTTGTTAGCAGAATATATAATAAACAACTAAATGGATATTAATGGAATTTTGAGAAAGTAATCCTTGCATTCATCTTCATAACTGACTAACTTTTGGAGTCAATCCACTTCATGATGGCTGTCAAAATGATCAACTCTACCCAATACACAATTGGCTGTAACTCAGTCATTATGTTCTTAAAAGAAAAAAAAAACATTTATTTTTTTCAGATATTGAGCTAAGATTTGGTATGATAAAAGCTAAGAGTCTTCCACAACATGTACTGGGAGGATGTCATCTTGTAATATTACATGAGATTATAAATAAAGTTGTTTACAAGGTTTTACCATAACAACTACAGGTACAAGTCATTATCCAACATTTCTCAACCTACGATGATCTTAGTCTCAAACTCTGGCATGAAAGGCAGTTGGTGATAGGTATTACTTCAAATAATTTTAAGCTTTAATTTCAAGATGTCTTTATTAGTACATTTAGACACTAGAAATGTCAGCAAAACATCCTTAGAAGTAAACTTGACTTTGAATAAAGCCACCTTTGAAATTTAGTATCAATAGCTCTGAGAACTATGCCGCTTCTTTGTAGTCTTGATTTCATCTTTATAAGCTGAACACTGTGTGTCGGGGTATTTTAGAATACGTTCATGGATGGTTAATACAAGGGCGCTTTAGCACTCTTAAATTTAATGATACTGAAGCATGTTCACTCACTTCTTTAGAGCATTTCATCCTGGAGAATTAGTAGTACCGGTACCTCTGGGCTGGTGCCTGTCACAGGGTCTTGGCTGAAATAATGACTGCTACAGCTCAACAGACTGCATAACCATCAGACTTTGTCTCCCATCAGTGCTCACATCCCTCTAATTTAGGAATAATTTCAGATGAAAGCCCCAAGTCACCAAATTTCTTTCTAGTTTATTTGAAAATTTCCAAAGATACGTTACTTCCAAGTGCTTTATTTCAGCGTACCACAAACTTTCCCCTTTCATGTTCAAACATAATGGGAAAAGCTAAAAAAGCACAGTTTTAGAGTTGTTTCTGTGATTAATGATATTTTGGTGGTGATATATCAGATCTGTAGTGTCTCTGCTTGCAGCTCTTTTTGTCTGCTGTGGTTCCACTTTTATGTGATGTACAAAACTTGTCCTCTGTCTCAGTTTGATAATATTTATTCTCCTCCTTCTTGATGCCCTCCAGAAGTTTGATGATTACCTTTCTTGCTTCAGGTTTCTACCCTGTAGTTTGTTTGAGACCTATAACTTTCAATATTAGTCTGGAAACAATGCAGCATTACATTTTACTCTTATGAACAACATTTTGCCAGTTGGAGCAATTATGTGTGGTGTGACATTGCTTGTTATTGTTTTCAGTAGAACTTTTTCAAAAAAGTTTATTTCCTCTTTGTTTTTGCCGTAGGCTTATATTTCTATTTCTTTCTTCTACCAAGTGCAGTATTAAAACAATTGCTTGCTTGAGAGTAAGTTAATGACTTATTTTGGATATAGCCTTTAACACTCAAATCAGGAATGTAATCACACTTTGGGGAAATTGGCTATTGATCATTCTGTCTTCTCTGACATAATAAGCAGTGTCACAACAAACAGCTTTAAAGGCAAATTTTAATTTAAATGACAAATTCTTTGAGTAATTTCAATGTTTCCTGCCCAAAACAGTGAAAGTACAAAACATTATTCTATATTTCCACTAAGATACAACCTAATTGATTTAATGTTTCTTTGCCGCCACCAGCAGGCTTTGCAATTGATTAGGACTCACTGAGTTGCTTTGGTGCTCAGAATAAGTCGATTTGCTCGACCCTTTTGGCTTCTTTATTCTCAATAGAGATCTTCACCCCATGCATAAATCTGCAAACTACCCCCTACTGTGCTGTGCTCTCATGACTAAACACTTCCATGTAGCGGTAACATATTTTTTTGCTGTATTAAAATCAAGAAAATTACAAATGTTGTTTTGTTTGCTCTTTTGACTGTAGATTTTTTTTTCAGTT
Organism: Argolebias nigripinnis; assembly: GCA_031763805.1. Lineage (NCBI taxonomy): Eukaryota > Metazoa > Chordata > Actinopteri > Cyprinodontiformes > Rivulidae > Argolebias > Argolebias nigripinnis. Next base: position 28,922,018 of record JARVJN010000144.1, read on the forward strand.
AATGAACTACATTCTTAATGTGATTTTTTGTGTCTATAGATTTAAATTGAATTGCTATTTTTGTGTTCTTTTTATTCTAAAGAGTATCTTTAAGATTCCCTCAGTTGTGTTGTTTTCCATCCCAAGCTGTCAATGCTTCACACTGTTCATATAGATCACACAGCCAAAAATTACTTTGAAACCACAGCACTGAAACCATGACATGTTGTGCTGCGACTTGTTTTGACTCTCACTTGAAATTATTCATTGCAGTGTGGCATTTTAGAAAAAAAAAAAAGAAAATATCCTCTGCTTTGATTGTTAAAAAGAATTACCTGCCATTTGTTCTGTTTTTTTTTTTTTAGTTCTGGACATAAATGTTTCATTCTGATAAGGGTTTATTTTAAGTCACTGGTTTTTCTTGGTTTCCCTTGCAAGTATTTTGTACAATTTTGAACATAAGTTTTTCCAAGTTTCTTAGTACTTAAATACTGAAAGTGTGTTATATAAATGGCTTGTCGGACACATAAAAAGGCTGTAAGTGTCCCAGCAGAAAATAACCCCTTAATTGGTCTTTTGTCTCTCTCATTCACTCCCAACTTAGCCAGCATCTCTTTTTCTGCAATATATTCAATGAATAATACAAGAAGTGAGTATTGGGTCATGTGCTAGACACTCATTTTGCTTTTTCCATCATGTTCTGCAGGAACGCAGACATGTTAGAGACAGAGTGTGTGAGGAAAAAGGAACATATTTGATAAATTATCTTAATTTTTCATGGGTTACTTTTCTTCCAATGTAAAAAATGTTTTTTTTTTTTGTCAGATAATTTTTCTTTGTACAAAATTCTAACAGAAAACAGACCGCTTTGGTTTAATGTTTCATATAAAACATCATATTAATTCCACCTCATGAGCTGGAAACACAGGCGGTGCCTCAAGAGAGAACACACTGCTTCATGTTTTAATGACTGTCATATTTTTCTGAGCTTACAGTCTAAAGGAATAGATTTTAAAGTGTGTGCCACTTGAGGCTAAAGTTATAGTTTGAAACCAGTTTCCATCTGTGAGGGGAGATTGGGTATTGTATTGGTCAGCATATAGGGTCATTGCAGACTTGTGATACTTTACAGACCTAGTCTTAGGTGTGCATAATGTAATAAATACAAGCGGTAAGTTGATGTCCCTCGTGTCTGAGGGATTGGAAAATGAATTTGTAGTTTTTGATATTAATGTTTTTCTGCACTGAAATTGAACAAGAAATGCAAGTAAACCCTAATGTTTTTGGTTTAAGACAGGGCTGTCAAACTCACTTATAAAAGGGGGCCATAATTAAAACCTTTTTCAAACTACATGTACCCTGATGCATGCTTTTTCAAACTAAGGACCAGTTTCAGAAACTACATCAACTCAAATCAGATACCTAACATATTTTCTTGGTCACAGGTTCCTCAACACGAGTTTGATTGGTCTCATTTGATATTCTCTGTTTTGTTTTCGACATCATAATCAAAGATTACTGAAAAAAATTCAAGTGATAGAAGTATTTTACATTTCACATATCTTCCGGCACTTGGCGAAGCAGGTCGCATCTCTCGCTCCTCTCCTCCCGAAAGCTTTCCTCCTCCCTGCTTTTGCATTCTTGTCTCGTCTGTAACTCTTCAGCGCTCACTCGAACCAATTTGGAAAT
>JARVJN010000144.1:29794626-29807338 GCA_031763805.1 Argolebias nigripinnis
CAGCTTTGTGGTGAAAAAAACGGGACATGTAGACACACATTTTAAATATTCAAACATGTATGGACAGAGATATTTTTTGGGGGGCAAATATTCGTTTTTCAAACACCAGGCTACGTGTGTACAGGGCCTCACGCTGCAGGGTACTTCAGAGATCCGTGGGGACTTTGACAGCTGATGTGGCTCTCAGTCCTGTCTCAGGAGGACGCTGAAGACGTTTATATATTTGGATTCATGATAGCAGGGGTTCTGCTCTTTGGCATAGGCTCTGTTTTATCAACTTTTGAAAAAGACATCGGCAACAGTTTCGGCCATGACAAAGCTTCCGTGTCAGTATGAAGGTTTGGTTCGTGCTATGAGTACTCAAAATCAGCTGATTTACGAGCTAAACCGTAAGGTGGAGGCGATTTCTGAGAATTGCAGGCCACCTGCGACTTCTGGGACTCGTCAGCATGTTGGGATCGACCTTGAAGAAGGCTCATAACACGGATTAATGGAATGGATACCCATCAATTTGGCCTTTTTGGACCAGAAAGTTCCAGCAGGACTCGAGGCTGACCAGGAAAAACAGTCTGCGTGAAGAAAATCAACAATTGTGGCTTATCTGAATCTGGCTCCCCCGTTTGGCCTCAGATACGAGCCGTCTATCAAATTTCTCCTGGGACATGGGTAACTAGGGACAAAAGCTTCATTTATCGCCACCCCCGAGAACTTCTGTGCATGTTTATCAGAACTGCCAGCTGAAACAATATCAGAACTGTGGCCTATTATCTGAATAGCTCATGGACAAATCTCAACATCTTGATGTCAAAATGCATACATAATCGTGTTTATAAATGTGCTTGCTAGTAGAGTTTTTTGATGTCTCAAATCATGTCCTGAGAAGACAAGATGTGACACAATAATTTTGTAATACCACTATCCTTATGGTTTTTACCCTTTTTATATCTAAAAGTATTCTGATAAAGAATAAGGGGCCTCACTTTTCAGCAGCAGCAACGTGCACTCCGCCCATCTTTCGGACAACTGCACAAACATAATTTCGCTGTACTGTATTTTGGTACAATGATAATAAAGCTTATTCTGATTCTGCTGTATTAATTCTGGTTGTGCTTACTGACCTTGAACCGATTTTATGTGTTACACGGTGCTCAAAATGTGTCAAAATATTTTGGTTTAGCTTAATGCGCCTTATAATCCGGTGCACCTTGTAGTCCGAAAAATACGGTACATTCATGTTGGTAAATCTATTCAGTTTAGCCGATCTATCATGATTTTTTTTATCTTATTTTTTTGAGTGAATGCATTTATCAACGTGCCATGTTCCAAGGTTCAAGTCTAGTTGCTGGGTTACTGTTGCCTTGAAAGAACAAAGCACAAACCATCTTACCTCCCACTCTTTCACATGCACAAACGTGCACACATGCCCTGACATTGACATTGGATATCAGCAGTTTGAGGTGTGTGGGAGATGTCAGCATCTGTGCATTAATATGAATGAGCTGAGATGAAAGGAACGAAAGCTGAACATGATCCACAAGCACAATGAGTAATTTGCTTTGGTAAACCTGGTGATCACCATGTGTTTCTTCCTTTTTTATTTATTTATATACTTTAGATATGGACGAGTGGAGAGTGTCAAGGTCCTGCCCAAGCGAGGTTCAGAAGGAGGAGTCGCAGCCTTTGTGGATTTTGTGGACATTAAAAGTGCTCAAAAGGCTCATAATGCTGTCAACAAGATGGGGGACAGAGACCTGCGCACTGATTACAATGAACCAGGAACTATTCCTAGTGCAGCCAGGGGTCTGGACGATAGTCTGTCCTTAGGCTCTCGTGGCCGGGATGTATCAGGGTTCACAAGGGCGACTGGGGGGCCTGTGTATGGGGCCCCCACGTCGCTTCACAGCAGAGATGGACGCTATGAACGCAGGCTAGACGGGTAAGTGGAGAACTATTCTCTGAAGGCAGGGCTGTGGTTTATGGTAAACACCTTTGCTCTAAGCATCTTTCCATCCCTTCATTTGCTGATTTGGGGGTTAAAGTGTAGAACAAGAGCTTATGTACAAGAATTAAAACCTACGGGGTTTTAGAGTACACAGGTGGAAATTGATGTACAGTACATGTATTTGTTAAATGAAAGCTTCTTTTTTTTTCCTATTTAAAATTTTTTTTTTTTTTTACATAGGGACATTTGTTAACTGAGTACATGTAGTTAGTAGTTTAAAAGTCTGATGAGGATTATGTTTGTGATTTTAAACATCTCCGTGAGGTGGATGTCTCAATTGTGGGAAAACATGGGGCAAAGATTGGATATCGTAAAATTTCCCAGGATTATTGGAGATTGCTGGAGAGAGAATAAAAAAGGAGTTAAAGAAAAAGAGAGAGTGGTTCAGCGGCCATGCTTGGGATTTCCCTAATCTGGAATTACGTGCTCTGTTCGATGGATTAATCTCACCCATCCTTCCTCATGTAACAATCCAATCAAGACACCAACACACATCACATGTATGCAAAACCACTGGATGAGTTGGGTCGCTTTTATCCTGCCCTCCTCATGGAGGCTCTCACCACTCGTTGGTTGGAGTCATGTGGATAACCTACACAAGATATTTATTCCTCGCTGTTGGATTAATAATGGTCAGATGTGCGACATATATGCCTTCATGCAAAAGGTATTGCTTTTTCCCCTCCCTTTTTATTTATGGATTTTATTTGGTTGATTTGGGATTATATCTAATCAGGGCATTGAAAATTGAGCATTGGGAGACTTCTACTGATGATCCACCTCAGTAGAGACAATAAAACAAGTGAGCAAAATACCTTTTTTGTCTTCTGCCTTTTTTTGTGTGGAGATTATTTTTTTTACTGAGGATCAGCAAGGACTACATTTGGATTGTACAAATCTAAGACGTGTGCTGGGAATTGTGAGTGGCAAGCCTAATGGAGATAACATAACGTGTTTGTGGATTAATGCATCTCCTTACTGTGGAACTATAACTAAACCATGGATACAATTACAGAACCAGAGAACCAAGTTGGACTTGAACTGTTTCTATTGACTGAGCCAAAGTTTGGACTGCATACAAGCTTTTCTTCCAGAAGGACATGATGGATAATCAACAGACATGAACATCCACTGGATTCAGAGCTGTTATGGAATAAAAGCAACACTCCTGTGAATGTAAATCTGGATTACTGTTCCAAAAAGTCGTCTTTATTCCTGATCTACTTTACAAAAGTACTTGGACTGCTTTATGGATGTGGACAATCTCGTTAACGTGGATATTCTGAACTAATGAAAAGACTTTGAGACTTTGTTTTTCATGCTTAAAGCACTGTTGAAGGATAGTCTCAGTGAAGATGTGCTCATGGATTTCATTATAATTCTGGATTCAAGGACACACCCTTTTCCCACTACTCGTTTTAATGGATATATGAATACAGACTTTTTTTTTTTCTGGTGTATAAAACATTCTACTTCGGATCCGTGCAAGTTGGTTTTCATTATCCCCACGAAGGTCCAGCTCATCTGAGAAGATGAGTTCCCAGCCCCGAGAATGAGGATTACACTTTGAAAACTGAAATTTGTGCTTCAGATTTTTTTTTCGTCCTCCACTCAACATTTATTTTTTTCTCCCAGTTTTTGCTCACAAAGTTCTATCTCCCTAAATTGTATTTGGGATTATAGGTCAAGTTACCACTCTCTCAAAAGGTTGGTATGTCCTGCCCTGTATATTTTAGCTGTCCTCTCTAACCCCCCCCTAGTTTGAACACTTGTCTCTCTCCATTTTCCTCACTAACCAAAGTAGCTGGGGCGTAGACCCACTGCTACCTAAGTCTTTACATGTAGAAATGTATATCTTACCTTGTATTGTACTGTTTTCTTTCCTATTACTTTACCCTACTCTCCTCACTCCTGCTTTCATTTGCTTAATAGATCCCTAATGCCGCTCTAAACAAGGAATCCATAAAATTGTCTTGAAAGGGTTTTCAGTAGAAATATATTTTTTAGTTTTAAAAGAGAAAACGTATATGTATTGTATTCTCACCTTTACTATAGTTAAAAAGAAACATTGTGCTAACAAGCTAATGGTTAATAATTAGGAAAATAGTTAAAACAATACGTTTTAATTCAATTCAGTTTATTTATATAGCACCAAGTCACAGCAGAAGTCATCTCGGAACGCTTAACAGAAATTTAAAAGATATCAGCAAATTGTTTTATTGTGAATGTATTTCCCCCCAAAGCTTCAAGCTGTTGCTTTAAAAAAGTAATTCATTAGCCCGCTATTTCAAATGACCGTAGTCAGATTTAAATCAAGTTGAATATAATTATATCTTCAATCAGTAATAAAATTGCAAATGTTTTCTCAGAATTATTAAGATCTTGTTTGATTTTTGTTTTCATTGTACTTAATTTTAAGTGAAAAGTCCTAATTAAGGAAAAACTGAATAAGTCAAAAATGTTTACCGTAGGTTTGGAAAATTATTGAGGCTCAAATACGTTATAAACAAATTAGTTTTTTGCTTTTTTTCCAGAAGCAATCCGTATATTTAGATAAATAAAAATTGGGTGAAACTGTTTCACAATTTGTATCTTCTACGTTGCATGCTGGTGAAGATTCTCAGTCGTCCAGGACATGATAAAATCAAAAAAAGGTGCAATACAAGATCAACTGGACTTTATTTGTTACAGAAGACGTTTCAACCTCTATCCAGAGGGCTTTATCAATTCTACGTTGCAGCAACAATTCTGAAATCTTTTTTTTTTTACCGTTTTATTGGACAAAATTAAAGTGTACTGTAGATATCGTTCAAAACCTGTTATTGGGATCAAACTTTAAAATGAGATATTGACGAATAACATGCAAAGAAAAAAACTTCACCCCATCAGAATTATTCCTGCATATATTTTGAATGTTTTATCATTTTCTTCTATTTTTAATACTTTTTTTTAATCCACCTAGTTCCAAATTTTAAAAATATTCCATAAATTCACACTACAAGTCCTCACACAAAATAGTCATTTTGATTAATTAAAATGAATTGAAATTTGTTTACCTGATTACAGCAAAACAACACCCCCTTTTTGATTTATTTTCTAATGATGTTTTAGCTGAGCTTAAAGAGAAAATACTAAATCACGTTTTACCTAAAAATTGTGTTTATATGATAGTATCGTATAGTCTTGCCATCATAGTCTATGATTTTGTGAGGACAAAAGGATACTAATTTATTTTGTGCATGGCTAAAATATCTTCAGCCAGTACATTTACATGTTTTTGCATGACAGTCTACGTATATAAGGCTCCTTTTTATCATGCTTCTGGAATGGATCCTCATAAATATGCTGCTCACGTAATGCTAAAACAGTTGATGTGCTTATGCACCAGAGCAGACTAATAATCACACACTGATGGAAATTCTACCCCTGAAAAAGGTCTAACTGAATTATTTTTAAGCTCTATGAATAATGTAGAACCAGATTTGCGTGAAGTGAAATTGAAGGGTATCTACTGAACCTGCGTCACCAAATTAGCATTTTGGAGAGCATATGGGGGTCAAGGTAATCCATCAATTTCACAGTAGACACCCGTATGCTATAGATGTTATTCATGAATCCAGAAAACAGACGACCAAAAAAAAAAAAAAAAAGCTGAAGCAGGATTTGCTCCCGGCTCGTTGCTTTTATGTTTATAGTGCAGGGAAAAAAAGATGTGGTGTTGTTCCCTTAAACCAATTTACCCTCAACACCTGGGCCACTGTATAAAATTCAGTCTTTTGTTCACACGCCACACATACAAACGCTTTAAAAAACCCTGGTTAATATAAGGCTATTTAAAATATTATGTTTCATATTTATGTCACATGTTTTATCCTGGAGATTTTCAGTTGCCCCACATCACAAACAGTCAGGAAAGTTTTATGTCATTAGAACCAATGGTGAGTCTTGGGGAATCTTCGAAGTCAACCAAAGTCCTCGCAGCTCCGGCAGTAAATTGTCGTTCCGAATGCAAAGGTCAGGTTAGCATTTTAAGAAACTCGTCAATCATTTACCAACCCGTTCTTCAGGATGTCACAGAGCACCAGCGAGGCAGAGAAAGATGTTTGGATTTTTAACTGGAATATCAGCCGCATCTGTAGCACACTGAAGAACGCCAAGGAATTGGTTATCTTCCATTTGGGAAATTAAATTCTTAAAGATGCGCACATAAATGAGTAAAAATGAAATTCAACATTTGGACTGTTCAGTTTGAACCCATTGAAATGTGTGTTACACCACATCTGATGAGATGTTCTTTTTACGTGGAAGATTCAATTTCCATCGAACTGACTGACAAATTTCTTCATTCCAATTGACAAAACAAAAAAGTTCAGAGAAAAAAGGCCACATTTTAAATGTCTCAATCACAAAGTCCAAAGTTAATTAACAAAACAAACACAGGCGGGAACACTTTTCTCACTCTGTTGAAGCCTCAGTTTTATTACCAAGCAAGTTACTAATGGGCTTAAAATAATCGGAATGTCTGTGGTTACACAAACGGTTAAATAAAAAAATAAGGAGCAGGTATTCAAAGTAGCTGAAGTTGTAAATATTTTTCAGGAGAAAACCAAAGGATGAACTTTGGACGTGCTGCTACAACATTACACTTCCACTCCAATCAATACGACTGGCTACAGTGAGAGCTGCCCCTAAGTGGTGCTGATGCACCACAATCCTCCACTCTGCAAGTGTAAAAATAGTCCACATTCTATTTGTATACATAATTGTAGAAGCCCTTTAAGTTTTTTTAATTGTTTTTTTTTTTTTTTAGCTCTATCAGTATTCAGGTTGCTTGTGCCTTTTTTCCTGTGCAAACTGCTGGTTGCTCAGAACAATTAATCTTATATATATATATATTCTAATTTAATCTAAAAATATGTACACAAACTACTGCAAATTTGAAAACTTAACTAGTCTTGACTGATTCCAAAAAATTAAAAGATGCATCAAACAAAAACTACTGGACTTTGACTTATTAAGTGTCCCACTGCCAGCGTAAGGAAACCGTCTGTGGCACAGTGACATACGACACATCTTCAGTGTAGGCAAAGATTTATAATATTCTGCAAGAATTATTTAAATATGTTCCTTTTTGTGAGGAATTAGGCTTGGCAGGATGTAACGACTTGAAGAATAAAGTAGTACTCTGTATATGTTAGTGTTTTATCTGTATACAGTACATAGTTTTCTACTGAGACCATATTCATAACACAATAATAACTTTTTAAACTGTATTAACTAGCGATGCACGATATTGGCTTTTTGACCGATATGTTTAAGCTTATTTGGCTGATACCAATACCAATATTTTTTCCCCTAGACCTACTTACAGAGACTACATAGCTTTCTCTGCTGTGTAATTAAAATACTACGGTACATTATTTTGCATGGTCTTTGTCAATTTGGCCTGCTACCAAATGCAAATGTCAAAAATGGGCTGAAAATGATGTAACACTTCAATTTGGATTATGTTTAATGTCAAATTTATTCATGACATTTATTCTCTCTAACACAATGACAACAATGGAACAGTGCAAATTTGTAAATTTTCACAAATTTAAACTCAACATGTCCACAAGCACCAAGTGAAAAGCGCATAAGTAGTAATACATTAATAGATATATATTTGACAGTTTCTTAAATTAAAAATTATCTTGAAACAGAAGTCTCTCATATCTGTGAGTTATTCTGATGGAATGGCCGATGTCAGATATTTAACTTTATCGCTAGTATCGGCTGATACCGATACCATGCCGATAATATCGTGCATCCCTATTAACACTAAAATGCTCATCGCGTGCCATTTCTGGTTCCACTCCATTTTCTTTAGGTGTAGCATCCAGAAGACTTTCCGCCAAGAAAATACGAACAAAAATGACACTTTTTAAAACAAATTTGTTGGTCTTTAGATTCAGTTTAATGTGGAGTTTAAGTGTTTTGTATTAAATTATTTTTGTCCCAGTGTTGGAACACCACGGCTAATTTGTTGATTATAATTTGATCAAAATTCAAACAGCAGTAATTGCTGTCCTGTCCCGCTCGTTACGGTGCGTTTAGTAATATGACTCAGCAGTTGTAGCACCAAATTAAACTCTGACTGCTGTGTTGAGAAAGAGAACACAGCGTTCTTATTAGAACAATTTCTAATGTTGATCCTGACAAATGGTTTTCAGGTTTCAGGAAAACTAGTGGTTTCAATTTTTGCAGCAACATAAATCTTCAACAAAAAAAACCTTCCACAAATCATCTTGAATGGAAGTTAAAATGGCTCAAATGTTTTTTGTATTTTTTTGTATGTGTGGTTACTAAACTACCGTATGTATATTCGGATTAACTTTAACCATTTTGCAGGTTTCATGGCTGCCTAATGAAATTTAATTAAGCTTTGAGATAAAATTTAGTTTAAAAAATAGCCTACGGTGTTACGTTGATTCTTTTTTACAATAATACTAGTGGCCCTACTATTTCCATGACTGTTGAAAGTCAACTGTATTAAAAGATGAGCAGTTTAAATAATTCAGTTTTGAACCTTGCATTGTCATCTCAAATTTGCTAGGAATGCATAAATGATTGGGCTCACATAATGGTAGAGGAAATCAAAATTGCGAACACACAACATAATTCTCACTCTTTATGTATTACAGTAACCCTTTTTCAACAGTAGGTTGCTCAGTAAAGTTTCCCTTTAGATGCTAAAAATCTCTTATATCTTGAGCTTTTTGCTACGTCTTTCTCTGTATCTAATTGCAAACCCACGAGACACATGTTAAATTTGTTTGTCCACTGTCTGATTTCAGCATTTGTCTTTAATGATTGAAGTGAAACTGCAAAGTAACGCGCTTCTTCTTCATGTCTGTTAGGAGTACTGAAAATCGGGATCGGGCATATGATCACAGTGCCTATGGACATCATGATCGTCCTGGTAGCAGTTTCGACCGCCAACGGCATTATGAAACTGACTATTATCGTGATGCAAGAGAGAGGACTCTAAGCAGCGCTGGAAGTGGGTCTGGTATCACCGGTGGAAGTGGTACAACTGTACCTTCAGGAGTCAGTGGAACTATAGTTAGCGCTGTTTCCGGAAGCACTGGAGCTGGAGGATCCGCAGGGGGATCAACGGGAGGAAGTGGGGGATCTACATCCAGTGTGGTTGGATTCTACCGCTCCCACAGCAGGAGCCCTTGTCGCTTTGAGACACCGGAGCCTCGCTATGAGTCTCGTACCAGAGAACCGTTTACGCTGGCCAGTGTGGTACATAGGGACCTTTACAGAGAGGACAGGGGGCGGCGTGGAGACAAGCCGCATCGCCACAGTCGTAGTCGGTCTCCACACTCAACACATTCACAAAATCCTTCTCCTCAGAAGCTGGTGAGTCAGGCTACCCGTCCTCCACGGTCCCAAAGTGGGTCAGGCTCCCGGAGCCGCTCCTCCAGTTCGGACTCGGCTAGCAGTACCAGCAGCAGTACAAGTGGCAGGTGAGTGAGGTCTAATCATGCTTTCTTTTTATGTTTAATTCCATGGACTTTTTAATGTAAGCCAACCTCTTTGCATGGCATTGAATCAAGATTTTAACATCAACAATAATAATGATTATTTCTTCTCATTAGCTATAGTGGCCTTGTGCAGTTATACATATTTGAAGTTGACGCCAAATTTTTTGATGTGCAAGATGTGTTAAACTTACTAGCCAAGACTCATATCACAGTACATTGCATAACACATCAGTTTAGAAATGTTGATTATATCTTGAACCATTTCAGGTTTTTCTGCAGTACTATAAAATCTTCAGTGTGAGAACAAAATATTTTTGTACAAAGTACTGTAGTAGGTTGGGTTCAAATAAATAAATAAAAATTCCAGTAAAATGGTCAAATTTAACACAACATGTTTCTTCCACTAGGTTCATATTTCAAGGCTCAACAGGTTATACAAAGTACATGATTTTACATGTTGGGACACATCAAGCCCTAAAAGATTATTTTATATGACCCCTCCCAACATTTTTTTGCTTGTTTCATTGTTCTTCTGGTAAAATCACAAGTACCGTATTTTCCGACCTATAAGTTACAGTTTTTTTGCATAATTTGCATGCCCTGTGACTTACACACCAAAGTGACTTATTTATGTTTTGTTTTTTCCATATGTATAAACCAATTTTTGGCTGAGATATGATAGTTTTCATTCATTCTGACTTTGTTAATATTGAACACTACCATTTTCAGCTGCTAGATGGTACTCGAGTAGTTTGGCATGCCGTTGTGTCATGTAATAGGTAAAAGTGGCTATTAATGACACAGTTGGCTTGCTATAGTCTGCCACCTTTGTCCAGCTCCAGGATCATGCCTGGAGCAACCATCAAATCAGCTTTATTTCGCTGCATCGCCCCGGCAAAATGCAGCTAATTTAACCACTGAAGTGCATTTATTAAGTAAAAGTTCAGCTGAGATACCTCAGTGTTTCCCCTAGTTAACTTGCCATGGCGGGGTGCTCATCTCATCCATGATTTTTGTTGACGGGAGACGGAGACATGTCTGAGCGCAGCTTGTACCAACGCTCGAGGGTGCATTCATCATGAGGGAAGAGGCACCTTTAGTTTTTAGCTAGCGCACCTGTATTGTGCGCTGCTAGCTTAGCGTGACATATTTGAGTTGTGTGCTGTTTATACAGACAGTTTTTGAGTGTGTTTGTGTGTGTGTGTGTGTGTGTGGGGGGGGTTCAGCTTGAGAGAAGAGGCAATGTGAGCGGTGCCTTTAGCTTTTTAGCTACAGAGCCTGTATTTCACGCTGCTAGCTTAGTGCTATGTCAGTGGGGGTGGGGGGCAAGTTCAGTTTTGTAGGCGGGGTGCTCAGTTCTTTTGGTGGGGTGGGGCACCCCGCTTGTATAGTGGTAGGGGAAACACTGCTGACCTTTCCTATAATGTTGAGCAAACAAATAAATTTTAGGTGCTTATTTAGTTCAATTTCAAAGAAATGCACAGCGAGTTCTTCCTCTGCGCGCTTCTGCAAATTGGTTTTTGAAATGCAGCTGATTTGACCGTCAATTGTGCATTTACTAAGGAAAAGTTAGACTGAGACAAACAAATAATAGTTTTTAAGTGTTAATCTTGTTAAATTATTGTTTAAGTCCTCCCATGCACGCTTCCGTGACCGCCATTTGGCAGCCAATTGATTTTTGGCACAACAGCGTCCTACATTTCTGGGTTGTCAGCGGTGACTCGTAACAAACGCGACACGTCTGCAGTGACACATAATAGATGCGACTTATACGGCGAAGCAACATATTTATGTTTTTTCCCACTTTATTAGACATATTTGGACTGGTGAAACGTATACGCCGGGGCACTGTGTACGGTGAAAAATACAGTAAATAATTCAAATGACAGACACATGCTTTACAAGGTTGTTGGTAGGAGTCAAAGCATAGAAAATGATTGTAACTTTATTGATGTACATTTTTCAAGATTTACATATTTGCCTTCAAACCTCTTAATGTTCCTAATTTATGTTTTTGCTTATCTTATCATTTTTAGTGTGATGTACTGTATTAGTGTTTCTAGATTCCTTATCCAATGCAGACAGCTATTCAATAATGTCACTCCCACACCATTTTAAATAGCCATCGAAACTATCAACTTTCTTATGAAATAGTTTATACAACAAACGCTGAATGTTCATAATATTCTATTTCAATTGTAATATCTTAACTCTAGCAAGTCAAGTCACAGGTTAACATGGTTGATTAAAATTCGTTTAGCAAGAATAAATATGTGTGCAATTAATTTAGATAGTTTCCTGATTCTGACTTTTTTTTCCTGTAATAAAATGAAAAAGTGTGTCATCACAAACGTGGGCTTTCACTTTTGTCATTTAAACTGGTTGGTTGGAATTTGGCTTGCTAAGAAAACCAATTTGTATTCATTATATTCCTTTTGCAGGACACCTGATTTTATATATAATTTTTCACCAAAAAAATGCTAATGATTATGATCAATTATGGCTATTAAGGATCTCCAGTTTCAAACCCCAGCCTTTTCCATTCCTCCTTTATTTGCTTTGTGTTTGGCTGCAACGCCTTTGGCTATGACTGAACGAGATGTAGCGACACATGTGGTTTGATGACGAAATGCTGTGGGGGGAATTTCAGGAGACGGCTGCTGTATTTTTCTCACTGCTTTACCTCTGTGTATGGGTAATTGCTTCCCCCCAACCCCCCTCTGTGAGATCCAGTTGGAACTGGAAATTTCTGGCCAATGCTGGCTGCCTGCCCACTCCCACAAACCAGGCTCCATCGGCAGCATTTCCGGAGCGTCTGAGCAGCAGGAGGAGAAAGTGAGAAGGAGGGGCTGGAAAGCTGAGACAGACATGGGAATCGTTTGAGAGTGCACGAGGCAGACATGAAATTGCAGATCACGCAACTCTTATTTATTACTTTTTTTGCAGGCACTACCAGATTCGTTTCATAAATATGAAATCAGGAGGAAAGAGCGGTTTCTTTCTGCTCAGCTGAAAAACTGTTAAAAATCAACAGCATTAACGGGTCACATTGCAACAGCCTTAAGGCAGATCATTTTGTTTTCTCCACACATTTATTATAAAATGCATGTGGAGCTTTGCCTCTCCTCGATCTTAAAGGTCCACTGACATGATTTTTTTTTTACTATTCATAAAATTG
>JARVJN010000144.1:29807438-29826062 GCA_031763805.1 Argolebias nigripinnis
CACATGCACTGAGAGACCATGCAATCTCCACCCAGAAAGACCCTTGGACCGGGATTTGAACCGGAAACCTTCTTGCTGAGAGACAGCAGCTCTACCAGTTGCGCCACCGTACTGCACAACCACACCATATTTTAGCATACCTGTAAAACTGACTGAATATATATATACAGTATATAAGTAAAAATACAAACAAAATACAGGAAGAAATGTATAACGTATATTTCTGTATTTTGTAGTTGAATGTTGCAGCCATCTCGAATTGGGCTGACTACAAATGTCACTCAGTTGTAAAGGTTCATTTATTGATTTTTTTCACAATAGTATCAATCAAAAACGTTTAGGGATTTTTTTTAGGTTAGTAATCACACCAACAATCTCTAATAGTTATTTGCTAAAATATGAAATAAAATGGGGTTTTAACCTGTTAGCACTAAAATATATGTTGGGGAGCAGCATCAATTATAATCACAACAAATTTTAGGTCAATAACTATAAAAATGACTGAGTTGTGGCCATTTCTGTCTTTAGGAAGGTCACGTGGCTGTGGCAGCAATGCTGAACCGGACTGAGCCCAAAACTCAATCAGCTGTAGAGGTACATCCAGTGATTACTTTGCACAAATTTCATAAAAATTCATCAAGTGGTTCATGAGATATTTTGCTAACAGACAGGCCCACACACAGACAAAAGCAAAACCATAATCGCCCGTCTTCTCCTTTGGAAAAACCAATTGCCCTACTGACTCTGAAGAATTCTCCAAGGTGCTGAATGGTGCACACCCGCCAGAGCCCATTGGTACAACGTCACGCGCACGAGGCTGTCGGAGTGAGCGAGAGAGAAGGAGGTAAACGAATTACAGATGAGACGAGGAGGAGGAGAGAGACAAAGCTGAGGATGCAGGTTGAAGCTCTCGAAATCCAACTTCCATCAGTCTCATCATCAGCCTGACAACGAAGAGATGCGCTGATCCTTTGCATCCTCCTCCTCCACCTCCGCCTCCTCCCATCTCTAAAGAGGAGACATCCCGCACTCTGGTTTCTCCTCCGACGCCGGCCAGAGAGGCGTACAGCTCCGGGAGAGGACAACACAAACGAGCCGGACACGATGCGTGGACACCCCCGTGGCGGGACAGCCGTGGGCTTCGCGGCGCTGCTGAGCGCGCTGCTGTTCGCCAGGCGGGCTGCAGAAGGGGTCCTGACGGACCATCTTGTGGTGCAGCTGCACGGGGACGCACAGGACGAGGCGCACCAAGTTGCAACGCAACATGGGTGGCAAGCACGAAAGGTAGGGATGCTCCGCCAACTCAAACCAATTGAGTCAGGCTGACGCTGCAGTCAGAGCTCCATTTGTCTCAAGTTAGGAATCAACAATCAATCACCTAAAAGTAATTGTCCATGCCTGACTTGATCATCTCAAACCTCAACAACAGTTAGTGCGTTCTGAATCTACTTTGTCCGTTTGATGACGTCATTTCCACTTGGTCGGTTGTCCACTGGCCTATAAGAAACTAGATTTCAGCGTCCATGCCCTTCAAATGGAAGAGGCTCTAGGTTGTTCTAGCCCCCACATGATCTGAAGAAGAGAAGCGCGTCTTATTCCGCCTTGTTTCCGCCTCCAAGAGCACGCAGTGTATCAGATGGTCCTGGCAATCTCACCTGAGAGGGAGTACATTTCATCGAATGGCCTGATAACGATGCAGGCCGTCACACAAACACCATAACCAGCCCTTTCACGGCAGACAAACAGAAATAATGAGCCGACAGTGTGTGTTCCTCGTCACATGTCAAAATAAACGGGTGGGTGAAATTGGCTGAAGCCTCGGTCGGTGAGGCGTAGCGGTAAACATCCCTCGAATGAGGATTTTTCTCTCCTTCTTTTTTCCCGTTCACCTTGTAAATCAGTTTAACACGATGTCGGTTTGTGTGCCTAATCATCAATGTGATGTTGTGGGCACTCGGACGTCTCCTGCCTCCCAGGTTATGTAATACGTGGCTATATTTGTCATAACAGGATGCAACCACACAAAGTTTGACTGATTTAAACTATTGCCCTGACATTTTTATTATTGGATTGGGAGGTCGAACTGAAAACGCAAGGAGACCGGATTGCTGTTAAAACAGTGTTATACGGTTTTGTGAAGGGCAGTGCTTTTGCTTTGCGGTTTGTTAGAAACACGTGCAGCTAAAGAGACAAGAATAATCTTCATCCTTCCATCTGCATCACGTCGCCACATCCGATCTGGCAGGCGTATCCGAAAGCATTTATTTGGAGGATTGACCTGCACCCTTGCTGTTACCAAAGCATAGGGAGGTCTTTAATCTGTGCACAGTGCTTGAGGGGCAGCTCTGGATGATGCATCTCATTTCCCTGCCATGATTTATCATGGTTGACTCCTGCACTGGTTCCCTCCAAGTAGTTTCTTTGTGGAAAAATAAATCAATTCAAGCCCCAGTTTTCATCGGAATCTGACCCGCTGTCCCTCAGTTTCGTTTTTAATCTGCTGTATTTTGATTCGTGCTTCCTGATCGCCCGTTTTACTTTGTGTTCCCATTTCAGCTTCTCACGATGCATTTCTATTTGCTTATTTTGTGCTTTCCTCCCCAGATTTCCTTTACAGATGACCTCTTTCACTTCTATCCGCCGGATACTTCAAAGAGGCGAAGCAAACGCAGCAATGTCAGACAGCACCTCCAAAAAGACAGAAGGGTAAGTGTAAAATCAAACTGGGACTACTGATCAACTATTGGCAAAATCACTGGTCGGCATGTTTAATTTTGTGCTGCATTGTGTGCACAATTGCAGCAGTTATTTTGGAAAACGTCCCGGCATCACAATCACAATTTGTTGCACTTTATGTCTTCTGATTTTTTTTCCCTGATGCTTTAAAAGAAAAAAACAAAACAACTGCCAATATATTTATACCATGCAGGGAGACTAGAACCCTGTAGAACATTACCATTCAATATCAAGCTCTAAAACACTTTTACTGGCTATTTTTCTTTATATCACTTTAAATGCGTTCCCCTTTTTGTCCCATTTTGACAAATACAATTGAACAATGGGCTATAATAGTAACATCAGCGGTACTGAATGTTGAATCCAAGCCTTAAATAAATGAATTGATTTATTCAAACAATATATTAATGTTTTTTATTATTTTATGCCAAAATACGTCATAAGTTGTAAAAATACATTCAGATTACAGTACGTGGAGATGAAAATTTGTGATAAGTGATATTGGCCTGCATGACTGACATGAAATACATGATTTCCCCAGTAAATCTACTCATAATGTTTTATTGATTAATCATAACCCACTTGTAGACACAAATGCAAAAGGTGGTACAATGGAGACACATTTATTCAGTTTAATTGACCCGTTAATACATTATCAAAATCTGCACAGTGGGACAGTGGTTAGCGCTGTTGCTTTGAAGCAGGAAAATCTTTAGTTTGAATTTTGGTTTTGTGACATTTCTTTTTGGGATTCTTCTTATGCCCCCCTCCCCCCCAATAATAAATAAAATAAAATACTTGTGTTTATTCCCACAAACATGATTCATTGGAGATTGTGAATTGTTTAGGAATGTCAGTGTGTGTGTTTTTCTCTGTGTTGACCCCTGTGATGGACTGGTGATGTGTCTAAACCAGCCTCTGGCTTGTTGACCACTGGAGATTGGCACCTGCTCCTGTATGACAAAAGGTGACTGAGTGAGAAAAAAGGTTTAGATTAGATTATACAAGATTAGATTAAACTTTCTTGTAATTGCACACGTACAAGTACAAGATAACAAATTGTAGTTTGGCATCTAATAAGTAGTACAATAAACTGCAAGTGCAGAATATACATTTTCTATACTATAATGATAAATGGACCAGTGGCGGCTGGTCAAATTTTTTTTTTTGGGGGGGGGGGGGGGCATCTAGTGGTCATAAAAAATGTACTGACTAAAACGGAAAAGCCCCACACTTCTTTTTAAAATTGATACACAAATATATTTGTCCATGAAAAAATCCAATCAGCTACTTAAACTACAAGCATGTTTTAAAGATATAAAAACCTGGATTACCCTACATTTTCTGATTTTGAACAAAGACAAGACTGAGGTTTTAGTTTTTTGACCTGAGCCTCTTATGCATACATTTTTCAGTCTTTCTCCCTCTTTAGATGGCATTAATCTGGCTCCAGCTCTAATGTTAAAAATCTTGGTGTTTTTAAAAAAAATCAGGACATGCCTTTTATCCCCCACAATAAATAAAAGTTGAGAGGCATATCGGTCAGAAATGGAAAATAGACATCAGATAAAGGGCTTTCAATTATTTAAAACCTACCTGCAGCCAGTGTGCGAGTCACTGCACGGCTCATTTCCCAGACCAAAAAAAAAAAAAAAAAACGGAAGCAAGTGATCGGTAGGTACAGCTCACGTTGGACGTACCCAGGGCGCAGAAATCTGCGTCCAACATCTTCCCATTCTCTTGTAACATTGTGGAATAACTGCGCATGCACCATTTTTAACTAGAGTCTATGGTTGAGATTCATTTTCATTCAACCTTTATTTAGTCAGGTAAATCTCATTGAGCCTCGTGGACTCATTTACAAAAGCGACCTGCTATAAACTAAAGAATGATGAACAGCAATGGTAGAATTTCCTTAAACAATAAACAATAGAAAAACATAAGAGAGAAATACATTTTTTTAACAAAGTATCAAAAACTAGCAAAACATTATAAGGTAGATGTATAAAATCAAAAACAAGAACATATCTGCAATGTATGCAAATGAAGGCACCAAGAAAAAAACACTTGTTTTGTTCATCCTTTTTATATCAGAAATAAAAACATAATTTAAATCTACATTCCTCTTTTGCTACAGTGACTCAAGCAGTAGCTCAAGCGATGACTCTCCAGCACGTTCAGTGCAGTCCGCTGCTGTCCCTGCACCATCAGCTCTTGGTTTATCCTCCTTTGACAAGGATGAACCACGTAAAAGTTTTGGCATCAAAGTCCAAAATCTTCCTGTGCGCTCGACAGGTACTATAATCCTTCAAAAGTTCTCTTTTATTCAGAAACAGGGATGCGCATTTAGATATTTTTTTTATTTTATTATTATTATTTTTAGAATAATCACCAGAAATTCATTCAATAACTCATTTTCACTTGTGTTTCCTTTGGTGTTCTTTCTATAGATACAAGCCTAAAGGATGGTTTGTTTCATGAATTTAAGAAACATGGAAAAGTTACATCGGTTCAAATTCACGGAGCTTCAGAGGAGCGCTACGGGCTCGTCTTTTTCCGCCTACAACAAGACCAAGAGAAGGCACTTGGAGCATCAAAGGGGAAGCTTTTTTTTGGAATGCAAATCGATGTCACAGCCTGGAACGGTCCTGGTGAGTTCTCATTTTCAACTGTGCAGCAGAGATTGTTATCAGATCAGCATGCTAATACCACTTCCATGTTTCAGAGACGGAAAGTGAAAACGAGTTTCGACCCTTGGATGACAGGATCGATGAGTTTCACCCAAAGGCTACACGAACATTATTCATCGGTAACTTGGAGAAGACCACTACTCATCAGGATCTGCTTAACATCTTTCAACGCTTTGGAGAAATTGTGGTAAGCTATTATTTTGATGTGGTTTAGAATCTGACTAGCTGGTTAAATAGTTTACGATTACCATCAATAATCACCAAATGTATTTTTCCTCAATTATTTGTTCCCGTCAAGGATATTGACATAAAGAAGGTAAACGGAGCCCCACAGTACGCTTTTCTGCAATACTGTGACATTACCAGTGTCTGCAAGGCCATAAAGAAGATGGATGGCGAGTATCTTGGTAACAACAGACTAAAGGTGAGACTTATTTCAAACTCATTTTGAATCTTACATTACACTACTACATCCTTCCTCATCTAGAATATACACTGCATAATTTATGATGGTTTATATCTTAAAAGAATGAGAACTGCTGATGTTTTAATTTTATTTACTGTATGCATTTTCAGCTGGGTTTTGGAAAGAGTATGCCTTCAACATGTGTTTGGTTGGATGGACTAGTGTCAAGCACAACAGAGCAGTTTCTTACTCGCCACTTTTGCCGCTATGGACATGTTGTCAAGGTAAGCTTGTTTATTTTTCTCCCAGCAGTGGCCCGTTGTTACTTTCCAAAATCTAAGGAGTCTCCCTTCCTTTTCTCTTGTGGCTCACAGGTTGTATTTGACCGGACGAAAGGAACTGCCCTTGTCCTTTATAACAACACTGAATATGCACAAGCCGCAGTGAAAGACACAAAAGGGTGGAAAATAGGGGGCAGTAAAATTAAGGCAAGTAAAATATAGTTTTACTCTGAAGTCATTCTGGACTTTCAACCATGATTTAAATGTTGTTGTTTTTTTCTCTTCAGGTGGACTTTGCAAATCAGGAAAGTCAGATGGCTTTTTATCGCTCCATGCAGGCATCAGGACAAGATATACAAGACTTTTACGACTTTCTTTCTGAAAGAAGGTTTGTGAACTTTTCTTTCACAAATTGTTTTTACCTCAGTCCTGTTCAGTGCTTAATACTTAAATGATTTGGCTTTTTTTCTTTGCAGAGAGGATCGACGAACGCAGCATGAATTTCCAACAGAAAGACCATATTATGAGAATGTGCGAACATCTGGAACACATAATGAAGATCCAAGACGTAAATACCCTGCAAGGAGTCGAGAGTTTTACTCTGACTGGGACCCATATCAAGGAGATTACTATGATTCACAATACTTTGATGAACCTCGGGAATATCGGGAATACAGAGCTGATCCTTATGAGCAGGACATTCGCAAATACAGCTATTTGCAACGGGAACGTGAACGAGAAAGGGAACGCTTTGAAACAGATCGTGGGCGAGATCACGGAAGGAGGACTATTGAGCGTAGCCAGAGTCCTCACGTTACCACTCGTCGTCCCGTCAGTCCCACGGCATCTCCCTCACTTTCTGAGAGAGTACCAAGCGAATCGGATCGTCGCATTTGTTGCCGGTCTTCTGAAAGAAGTGGGAGCTGCAGTTCAATCTCTCCACCCAGATTTGAAAAACTGGAAAAGGCCCGCTCTGAAAGATATAATAAAACTGAAAAACTTGAAAAAGATAGAACTTTTGAAATTGAAAGAGGAAATCTGGTAGAAAAGGATAAACGAACTGGGCGAAAGGATCGAGGGGACAAAGACAAAAGTGAGAAACAATGGCTTAAGAAGCTTAAAGTCACCTCACCTACACTCCAGACATGTGAAACGGCACCTGAACTTGAAAGAGATATTAGCCCGGAGTCTATTCTTCAAAGTAAGACCAGTAAAATCCTAAAGGACAGCTCCAGCAAAGGAAGGTTGGACCTTCTGCCTTGTGTGGTGCAGTTAACACGAGTTAAAGAAAAAGAAGGAAAATTGCTTGGTCATGGTGTTCAAGAAAAACAAGTACAGAGAGCAGGGAGTAACAGTCCTAGATTGGCATCACCTACTCCTGACCAGAGAAGTCCTCTATTCCGCTCTGAATCATCAAAAGCTGACAAGCATGTGAAGGCGCCCAGAGACAAAAATATGCAAAGTCTAGTGGAAATTATTGAAAAAGATGGAAAAATCAAATCCAAAAAGCATGCGAAATCTGAAATTGACTTTGACAATACCGTTTCTGTGAATGCTGACCGTTTAGCTGCAAGAAAAAGACGTTTTGAAGAATCTGGGAGAACAGATCGACAAAAGAGAGCGAATGAAGAGGAGTCCGGCAGATCTGGACTTTACATGCTGTGGAACAATACAAAGGAGACCGATTCGGAAAAGAACCTTCTGACACGAGGATTACATAAAAGACACCACAAAGACAAATGTGTTCGCATAATTTCTGTTAATAGTCCTAAAGATGAAGGAGACGCTGAAAACAATTCTGTAGGCCTTCCTCTAGAGGAGCAATGTCATCTTGGGGCACTGCATGAACATTCCACAACACAGATGGACTCTCCTTTTTATAAAATGGAGTTGGATGGCTCAAAAAGTGCAAACGACTTAAAGCTCACAAAGACATCAGATCTCAGCAGGTTTGATGCGGATGAACTGAAAGAACAAAAACAAGTTTTGTCTGAAAATATACATGTGAGAGCCAAGTGCAGAGATCCTGACGGAGATGAACATTTTATTGGAACTGACCAGAATAATATTTGTACTAAACAAACTGAACAGAGTCAATGGCTCCGGTCCAAGCTTGCTGATAGTGATAAATTAGTCAAATCCACAAGCAATGATGCCGCTGATTTAGAAAAGGAATATATTGTGCATGATATTGGAAAATCAATTCACAATGTGGTCAGTGATGACTTCTCTTCTAGTAAACGGAAAAAAATGGAGAGTTTTGACTTTGACGACATACACAAAGTAAAACAAGAAGGTGACTTTGCAAGTGCCCAAAAGATGAATGAAAATATCCACAGTATACCATCTACCATAGGAGCTGGTCAGTTTTCTGAAAATGAGGATGATGACACAGTTAGGGTTTCTTCATCAGCCTTAAAGAAAGAAAGAAAATCCTCTCCAGCAATGGAAGAAAAGTTTTCACCCTCAGAATTGCAAAAAAATAATTTGGGCATAACATCCAAACATTTTCACCCTTCTAATAAACTTCCTAAGCTTAAAGCGTCCATGCTCAGATTTGATGACGAGTTAATGCAACACTGGGAAAGACGGATAAAGTCTGGCTCTTCTAGAATGGAAATAAATTTTTCAAGTGGTATTTCAAGACGTGAAAGAATTCGTAAACACTTTAGCCAGGATTTGGAACCTGGAGAGGTGCAGTCTGATTCAGATGATGATGGAGAAAACAAACACACCTCTCCCAAGTCAAGTACTTCCTTGTCTTTCATCCTCAGGGATAGGGATGAGAGGATGGCAGACTTCAAGCTTTCAAGCTCCTTGGAAAAAAATAAGTTTTACTCATTCGCTTTAGACCAAACAATAACTCCTGATACCAAAGCACTCCTTGAAAGAGCTAAGACTTTGTATTCCTCACGGGAAGATAATTGGTCTTTTCTTCCCTCACGCTTTCCAGTCTCCCACAGTTGTTCAGGCAAGGACAAAGCAGAGCTAGCACCCCGACCTATTCCTTCTTGGTATTTGAAAAAGAAAAAGATCCGTACTGACTCTGTTGAAAAGTTGCACGATAAAAAGGAAGAACTCAAGTCCCAGGAGCAAGAACGCCAGGAATTATTTGCCTCTCGTTTTTTGCACAGCTCAATCTTTGAACAGGATTCAAGACGATTGCAGCGTCTTGAGCAAAAAGACCAAGATTTAGAAACTGAAAGTAGCAGGCCTTTTACTAAATCAAGTGCTACTGATGCACATTCTGAATCTGGAGGAACTGACTTTCCGCAAGAGCCCACAGTGCTTTTTCATAGTCGGTTTTTGGAGTTTCAACAACAAAAGGACAAGGACCACACCCCAACTGAGGCAGAGAATGATCCAGTGGTGGTGGAAATTAAAAAAGCTGAAATTATAAATTGTGATAATGTGATGTGTGATAAGGAGTCAAAACCTGTGTTAAAGGGTAATGACAAATCTGCCAGCCCTCCATCACCAGTTTTATCATTTACTCCTCCCCCCAAAGAAATATCTTTACCAGTAAAGAAGGAATGTTTAAGCCCATCCCCAAATCAGTCTGTGTCGTTTGTCAAAGATGAAAAAGTAGAGTCCGTTGTTGAAATTTCCGCATCCCATTCTCTTCCTTTAGAAGATTTCAAACCAGCTTCCCCTAAAGTAACCTTAACCCCTACACCTACAGTTTCAGAAACAGAAATTAAAACTGAAACCAAAGCAGAGGTAATTGAACCCCAAACCAAATTTGATGATGGTTTAACAGCGGAAGAACATAATATTGTTGTGGAAGATCAGCTTCCCACTTCTTGTGGTTCCCTAAGTGACTTTAAAAAAGAGATGGTCAAATTAGCTGACTCTGATTGTTCAAAAGTTGAAGAAAAGTCTGAAGTGTCTGAAGTGATGACAGATCCTATAGTTGAAAATCAGGAAATTGAACTTTCTGAGGAACTACAGAAAACAGAAATGGATAGTGAGCCATGTATGCCAGAACTAGAGGCTGAAGTAAAACCACAGCCCACCCGCAGGCAGCCAAAGGGCAGGAGGGCAAAACCCCTGTCTGTACTACGTACTGCACAACCAACTCGCGGTGTCAGTACCAAAAAACCTGCAACACGAAAGAGTGAACGAATTGACAAGGAAAAACTTAAAAAGACATTGTCTCTTCAGGAAGAGGTGCCCAATCTAATGCTCGAGTCTAAAACCACATCTAAGTCTCCAATACATGCATCAGATTCAGAACAAAACCTCGAGTCAAGTTTAATTCACGGAAGAACACGTCGCAGGAATGTGAGGTCAGTCTACGCCACTCTACACGAAGATGAACAAGCTGGAAAAGAAACAGCAGAGTCATCTCGCTGCACTCGAAAACGGGGTGCTGATAAAGACCAAATACCAGTACATCAAGATGTTCAAATTTCTACTAGTGCCAGGCGAGGGCGCCCCCCTAAAAGACGGGTTAAACGAGTTGAAGATGTAGATCAAAAGAAAATAACTGAAGTAGATACAGAGGTGAAAGAATCATCAAGCATTGTCGAAGTTGTGAAAGCCTCTGAGGGGTGGCGTTCACCCCGTACACAAAAACTCCAGCGAACCCCTTTAACTTCCTCTGCTCCGGTAAACAAAAAAGGAAGTAGAATAAATAAGTTGTCTAGAAACAAATTAGCATTAGCCAGTCAATCTGATTTAACAAATAATGACGAGTCAGACCTTAAACCTAAATCCAGCTCTGAACCATCTGATAAATCATTAGATACAGCAGAAAATGCAAGCGCAATAGTCCCCAGAAAAGAAAAAGATTCAGATGAAAACAAATCTGTGGATGCTAATATTGAAAAGAAAAACTCTTCTGAGAAGCAACAACAGAACGCAAAAAGTATTAAAGTTAAATCACCACGGCTGAAACGGAATACTAAGCGAGTCACGGAAGACAAATCCCACAGTTTAAAAAATCTAGAAATTCGAGTTAGCGTTGATGATGTAAAGGGTTTACTCTGTTCTGAAGATGTTGAGTCTGAGAGTTTTGAAGTTAATACTATTACCAAAACCAAGATGGCAGTACAAGAGAGTGAGGAAACATCGATGGCAGACTTAAAAAAAGATAATAAAGAGCTTAGTTCAAAGGAAAACGAAGACTCATTGTCAGAATCTGAACTTCCTGCTAATCCAACGGCTGTTCTTTTAGCACGACAGATGGAACTTGAGCAGGCAGTTGAAAATATCGCCAAACTTACAGCTGACCAACCTCCCCGACCTTATAAAGAACCACCTACTGGTCAACCTACTGTATTGCCCCCTGTCATCGTAGAACCAGAAGGTGAAGTTGAGGAGGAAAAGCGAGCTAATCCTGCAAGTGAAACTGAACTTGCAGCTGCTATTGATTCTATTACAGCTGAAGAAATATGTGGGGATGCAGATGGATTCACAGCTCCTCCTACTTACACTGCCCTTGTTCCTACTCCTGAAGCTGTTATCTCTTCCTCTTCAAATGATATTATGGAACCTGAAACACATATGGTGATCAATAAAATTATTGCAGGAAATTTAGATGATGACTCTCAAACTAGTCCAAAAAGGTCAATGACAGAATCTAAAGCAACTGATGATGCTATTCCACTTGTTGCACCTAAGAAAATCATCAAAGTTACAGCCAAAACCCCAAAGAAGTCAAGAAATTGTAAAGGTGCCACTAATAAAAAAGCAAATACGGACAAGAAGCCCTCTCAATCCGAGCCCTCTCCAGTAAAGTTTCCAGAGTCAATCCCAGACGATCCGGAAACCACAGATTCAAAAGCAGCTACTGTTATAGCTGGAGTAAGTGCAGTAGCTTCTGTTGTTACTGCTGTTGCAACTTGTAGACGCGATGTTAGAAGTGCTATAACTGTAGACAACCCAAAAGAGGCAGAACAGCCTGAGGTTGAACAGCTTGTACCCAAAGAATCTGCTTTTCATTCTAATTCAAACAACTCTGTGTCTAAAAAGCATCCACAAGCAGCAGAGCCAAGAACTCCTACCACCATCCCTGCTCACCCATCACCAGTTTCCCAAATCAGTGTACCCTTCCTCCGACCTGCCAAAATTGCACTGTCATCTGACTGGCCACAGCGAACTGAAGAAAGCAGGATCTTTGTTAATCCTTCATGTCATATCACAGTGGTAACTCCCACCATAACTCCATCATCTTCTCTCGGAACTTCTTCAGCAAATCCCCCAATGCCTCCTGACACCAAGGCTTCTGATATAGACCCCAGTTCCAGTACCTTGAGAAAAATTTTAATGGAGCCCAAATATGTGTCTGCATCAAACAGCAATTCTATACCTAGCACTATAGTCACATCTGCCCTGTCAGATCTTTCACGAACATCAGAGAACGATAATCCTGCTGATACTAGTGGTTCAAGACGGTTGCATCCTGAACAACGTCCACCATTACCACCCCAACCCATGCACCATAAACCCTCTCCACTAACAGAATCCCAACAAAACTGTGGAGATAAAATACAGCATGCAGTTATTTCTCCTACTACCTCAGTAATAAGTAGAATTCCAATGCCTTATGATACAGAAGAAACTCCAAGAATTTCCCTAAGCAACCGAAGCATTGGCCCACCCGTTTCAAAGCAAAAGTTTAGATCAAACTCCAATGAGAACAGCCGCTGCCATGGCGTGGATCTAGTAGAAGATGTTACCAGGGGGCGCTCAGTTCTTGAACCCACTCCTTACTATTCAGGTTCTAGTCCTGGTCTAAGGGTTAATACATCAGAGGGTGTTGTTGTTCTGAGTTATTCTGGTCAGAAAACTGAAGGACCGCACAGAATGAGAGCCAAAATTAGTCAGATTCCTCAAGCAAGTGCTGGTGATATAGAGTTTCAGCAGTCTGCGCCCAAATCTCAAATTAAACAAGAGCCACTGTACTCATCATCCCAGTCACCTACTCCAAAAGTTGTTCCAAATCCTGCTGGTTATGGGCACACAGGCGTTCTTTTGACCAGTCAGTCCTATAGTTCTCAGCCAGTAATTTCAAGTCTTACACAGGAAGGTCTTGGATGTGATAAGTCCGAAGCTCCCTTTCATACATCTTCTCAGAGTGTGGTAAAGATGTTCCAGCCACCTGTTAGTTCCCCTCAAGTTTTGATGTATAATCAGGCTGTGATTCAACAACACAGCAGGAGAGGACTAGTGACAGACCTGTTGCCAAAAAAGATGGACATTAGCAAACCTGTTCAGCAGTCTAACCTAAGTCCAGTTATGAGTCCACACCACCCATCGATATCGGGAACCCGCATGAGTCCTAGTCCTGGCATCACCAATGATCGGTCAACTCTACACCTCAAGCAGGAACCCCAGTCCTCACGAATAGCTAGCCATTCTTCCTTACCTTTTGTCAAAGCCTGTCCACAAAGCAGCTCTCCCATTGGAACTTCTGTTGTTCTTAGTCACGGTGTTCCTCCGATGTCTACATACCATTCTAGCATGCATCACCCACACTCAGAACAGTCCTCTGTCATAATTCAACCTCACAGTGTCACTCAGTCAATGGCTCACGAAGCCAGAATGAATAACTCACCTATAACTGGATTAAGTTATGGAAGGAGAGGAGACTCCTTGTCTTCTCCGCATCCAGGGCCTGCAAAGTGCTCAAACACACCACAGCACAATGTCATTCGAGATATTGTATTACAGTCTCATTCGAGTCCAAAAGCATCAATATCAGGTGGTAGTAGCAACAGTGTAAGTGAAGAAGAACCCAAACACTTTAATCATTCTCTTGGAAGACCTTCAGTTACCCATCTCCAGTCAGATGTAAGGATGGTTCACAGTGATCCTAGAGGGCTTCATCCAAGCATACGTATGGATCAGTACAGAGACATGCACCAGCGCATATTCATGCACCAGCAACTTGGGGAGCAGGCCTCTTTGGAAGCAAGACGCAACTCAGAGACTCAAGCAACATCTTCAAGCAACATTTCTTTACCTGCAAAAAGTACTTTACTGGGGAAAAATGTTGAGCATTCAGCAAACGAGTCTCTAAAACCACTTGAGGGAAAGGTAATGCATCCAAGCTCAGGTGAAAGTAGAATCAAAGGAGTCTCTGCATCGAGTCCCATTATGAGGTCTTCTGCATCGAGTCCCATTATGAGGTCTTCTCACCCTCATGGGATTCAGCTAATGAATCCAGGAGGAGCAGGCTCTTTCCCAGTGTATCGAGACATGAGGGGTTTCTCATCACAGTTTCCAGGACACAACTTGGGTAGTCCAGGCGTTGCTTCTCTGCAGGTAACTACATGTCTTTATTATTTGGTTAGTAGAGAATGTGTTATCATGAAATGCATATGTAACTTTGAAATTTTAATTGTGGTATGTTTTTATTTTTATCAGGTTCAGTCGGAGCAGGAAGTGGGTAACCGAGGTAAAATATCTCAATCACATGGTGCAGGAAGTGACGCCACACCAGAGAGCTCTCACCTTCGTCTTGCTACCTCTTCAGAGCCCTCCCACATTTCCCGAATATCAGGAGAGACTATTTCACCTTCATACCAGTCTCCCTTGATGTCCCCTATGGGTCTCACTCACAAGCCAGAAATGTCTCTACAGAAAGCCTCTCCAGCTTTCCACCTTACTCCTCTGCCAACAGCTTCCCCATCGAGTTCACAACAACCGCGGCATGATACAAAGCTGGACCATTCGGGACATCGGTCTATTGACATGGTGCAGCTATTGACGGTAAGAGAACTGACATCAGCAGTGTTGACACGTGGAAAGTAATTTTAGCATGTTAGAAAAACAAATGCTTTCTGTTTTGTTTTGGAAGAAATATCCTATAGTGTGGCAAGGGCTCCTGGCACTGAAAAACGACCAGGCTGCTGTCCAGTTGCACTTTGTGTCTGGCAACACCTTGTTTGCCCAGCGCTGCTTGCCGCCCCCAGAGGGAGGTTCTCTTCTCCGTATTGTTCAGAGGATGAGGCTTGAAGCTTCCCAGTTGGACAGTGTAGCACGCAGAATGACTGTGAGTGTTTTTTTTATCTCTGAAAATTAGGTATTAGAACTGATTTCCATCAAATAAAAATAAAAGTTTTTTTTTTAATTAAACATGCCTAATTAAGCGCTTTAAAATGCAATGCAGGTGTTTTGCTTTAGGGTTTTGTTTTTACATATACTAAATAAAATAAAATAACTTATTTATTGCAGATGGAGAATGAGTACTGTTTGCTACTGGCCCTACCCTGTGGTCGAGACCAAGATGATGTCCTTGGTCAAACCCAAGCCTTGAAAAGCGGCTTCATCACCTACCTGCAAGCCAAACAGGCAGCTGGCATCATCAACGTGCCCAACCCTGGCTCTAATCAGGTTTATGGTCTTTTGAGCAGTTAAGTTAAAATTCTATTAACCTCAAATGCTGTTTCATTAAAATGTTTTTCTTTTCTTTTTTTAAAACATTTATATATAGCCAGCTTACGTGGTGCAAATATTCCCACCGTGTGAATTCTCGGAGAGCCATCTTTCTTGCCTGGCCCCGGATCTTCTCAACAGCATTTCCAGCATTTCCCCTCACCTCATGATTGTTATTGGCCCTGTTTGATTACCTCTATTTTTGTCCTAAACAAAGCCAACACCAGCCCTTTTTGGACTCTTACCAGTTCGGAAACTGTAAGAATTGCCTCATTTTTAAGAGTTTATTTTTAATTTTTAATTTTTTTACTTATTTATGTTGGACTCACCTTTTCTCTTTCACTTCACCAAGTCCTTAAATTATCCAGTGATGATAAATAAAATAAAATAAAAAAGCTGTACCTTTTTAAACAAGATGTAAAGGCTTGGATGGGGATTTTTAGATGATCATTGCAGATTGCCGGATTTATTTATTTATTTTCTGCCATTTTTGAAGATGTGCATAGCTTTTTATAACTCATAACATTCATAAAGCTGTGGACGGAGACTTTCTTAATAGGACATTTTTTTACCTTCATAAAAGTGATTGTGATTCTCTTCCTTTTTTTTGAGACGATGTGAAAAGTCATTGCACTATGTCAAAAAAAATTGTGAACTCTGTACAGATTTGAACATACACTGAAACATGTCATGGATGTATCCTGGTGATCAGTCATGCTTGTGTTAAAAAAGTTATTGCCTATAAAATGATGAAGAATCAGCTTGACCAATCATAAATGCTTTTCCTGCTTCACCATCCACGAGTTTCCACGTCATCGCAGGCTCCAACGCAAACGATTTGCTGCCCCAGGATCTCGTGACGGGGTCGCTCAATGCCTCGATAGGGGACCGAAAAACAAAAAAAGACTATTTAATTTTTTTAATTTTGTTTGCATCTTCTTTAAGCCTAAAGGTATTGTGGACATTTGTGAAATTGTAAATACTATAAATATTTAAGAAGACTGAAGCAAAATGGTGAGACCAAGCAAATTATTTTACATGGTATTGTTTTCTATGTTGTATTTTCTTGCTTTTTTATTTATTTTACTCATTGTTTTTTTCCTTTGACAGGGAATGAATGTTTAAAAATGGGACGGAAATTTGCAAAGCAACGACAAACTGTGCCAAAATAATGTATGCAGTTTTTTTTTTTTCTTGGCAAATGTTTATGTGATCAGAACCTATTTTGATATTTGATTTTGTATTTTGCCATTCAGACAGAGCACTATTTCTTTTTTGTGAATCAAAGTAATTCTGTTACTGAAGCGCTTTTTGTTTTTAGGGTCTGTTGTCTCTTGTCACTCCCATATGTGATCCTGTACTGCCCCCTGTTGTTGGACTTTTTTAATTTTTTATAGAATATATGCATATTTCAGTCACAGATGTTTAACAGCACGTTTTATTTTTAAACTCCAAAGGGTAAATAGGATCATAAAGGCAAAGAATGTGACTTAAACTTGACTCCATGCCGCTAATGGATGTTCTTCATCTGTCTCCATCTCTTCCTTTAACCGTCTCCTTGAGCCAAGCTGTAAATATGTTCTTCACCTGTGTTCTCTGGTGTGTTCTTCTCCCCTTTATGTCTTCAGGGTTTTTATTTTTGTTTTGTGCAACAAAACAAAGCCGTCTGTCAAAGATGGAAGATGAGGTGTGTGAAACCGATGCTGAAAGTAAAAAAACAAGCTTGTCAGTCTTGTGGTGTAAATATTTTTCTGAAGACACAGTGATGTTGAAGGCACTTATAATTTTTGATATACAAATGAGGGGATAAAAAAAACTAACTTAAAACAACGATTAAAAAGAAAAACGTCTTTTGATCGATCTTCATTTTGAGTGTATTTTGCTGTTCCTCCATGAGGACATTTTAAACTGTAACATAAATGGTTGTTTAACTTCAGAAGATCATTAAATGGTCCATAATTCTGTCTTTTTGTGTTTGATTCAGATTCTTTACAGATGAACAGGTTTCTTTATTGAAGTCTAAAATGCTTACATTGTGTCTGCTTTGCAAACGAACACTTTTACACCTTTGCATTAAAATACAACATTTACCATAAGTGTCAGCAGTTTCAAATATCAGGCACTGTTCATCTCAATCAGCATGCACTTTTCTCAGCAGTCAGAAGAGGTCAGTATGAGACTACAGGTTTTCACTTTCTACTTAAAAAGCATCAAGACCAACTACAAGTGTATGTTTTTTATTTGTTTTATTTAAAATTCTGGGCTTTAATTTGCATTAACGTTAATAGAGCATTTTAGAATGATCTAAGTTTTAAAAATAACTTTGGACCAAGTTTTATGTTTTTATTTGAGTCAAGCAGGATGTATCATCATCTCTGAGCAGAAAACAAACTTCATGTTAAGTTGACTCTGACTTCAGTTGATTTATGAACCAGTTTTAATATTTATGCACAAACACATCTCCTAAAAGTAGAGTTGGAGAATTTTAATTTAAAAAAAAAAGCAAAATTTCAATAAATATGTGGCCTTTGTTGCACATACAGTGATTCTGTGTTGCAAATTGTGGGAAGCAAATGTTTAAAATCAATCATTGTGGAAGTTAAATTTTTTGTTGTTGTTTGTTTTGTCCATTTTAACATTTTTACCAATGACTTTCTTATTGCTGAAATTATCGTTTCTATAGTTTTTTTTAATTAGTCCTATTTGTAATTTAAATATCAGCACTACTGTACTTGAAAACAAGTTAGATCTGCAGACTTGTGATGGCTGATGACTACCGTATTTTCTGGCGTATACGTTGCAGTTTGTTTTATAAATGTCAAAGTCTGGCAACTTACCGTAATTTCCGCCCCATAAGTCGCTTTAGTCCAATATGTCCAATAAATTGGAAAAATCCATAAACGTGTTGCACCTCCGTATACGTCGCATTTATTATGCGTCACCGCCAAAGGTGGGCGCCAGACCGCTAGGGAGCGCTAAAGCGCTAATCCGCTTATAGCGGACCTAAACAATTTGTTAGCTTTACAGCGGATTGACTAACTTTTATAATCCATAAGCGGATTTGCGCTATTTTTATTTAAAATGCAGTACCGCTAATAACTAATTATCTATCAGTAAAAACGAAAAA
>JARVJN010000144.1:30179107-30190496 GCA_031763805.1 Argolebias nigripinnis
TGACCATTACGTGAATTTATTAAGGAACGGTTAAGCTAAGACACATCTTTGCTATAATTTTCAGCAAACAAATAATTTTTTTTACCGTGTTAATCTTGTTAAAAGTCCTTCCGTGCTAGCTCGCTTCTATGGCCGCCATTTTCAGCAGGGCAAATGAGGTGCTGACGCATCGCGTAGCGGTGACGCATAATAGATGCAACTTAAATAAAGGTGCAATGTATTTATGGATTTTTCCAATTTATTGCCAAAACAAAGCGACTTATAGAAAGGTGCGAGTTATCAGGCGGAAAATACGGTAGTTTAAATAAATTTCAGTTTTATTTTAGTTTTGGTCAAAGCTGCTGCAGAGGGTCCAAAGAGCCACATGTGGCCCCAGAGCCGCAGGTTGCAGACCCTGTGATAATCAGATTTATAAAAAAAAACCTCAATAACCTCAAGAGTGTTGCAACAGGACACGTTAAACATTTTTATACATGCAATAATGAAATCCAGCAGACACTGAAGGGTTTCCACATCTCTAATAGGTGAACGTCACTAAACCTGGAGGCACGTCCCGGCCAACCGTCCTGTTCTACTCCAGTGGCAGCTCCAGTGGATCTGGCCTCCTTATCCACAACCGGCAGCAGCTCAGGAATCCGGTCTGATTGCAGCGAGCAAGCACGGACCAGTGCAGGAATCCTCTTACAGCCGTCTGCCAGCCAGGAATGTGATTCTGAGTTGTGATGTCACCAAAGCAGAAAGAAACTCCTTACAATTAACGCTGATTTGAAGGTTTTTATCTGCTTACTGAACTAGTTAACCTCGTGCATCTCGTTGCAATTTAAACGAGTCTTCTTAAAAGTAACAGTTGGATCGAAATAAACGTTTTAATGTCTAAAACATGTGGTGTTTAGAAAGGAGTTTAAAAATGAGAACTTTGCCACTTCTTCTCCGTGATTAGACCAAATAAGTTTTAGTGTGCTCATTTTTTTCTACTTGTGTTTTAAGCTGTTACTGTAGAAAATGGATGTTGCTAAAATATTAACGTTAAAACTTTCACCTGTCGTTTACAATCATTCAAGTAAACCCTTTTCTGAAGAATAACATTTAACCTGTACAGATGCATTTACAAATTTGTATTAGAGGAATTTACAGCGTATTTTCTGAAACTTTATTATTTTAACGAGGCAGGACATCAAAGAGGCTTTGGGGAAATGATGTTTCTGGTTTTTAGTTAATCAGATGCTATGGTCTTTTCTTTTGATCACGCCACTGTGAAATGTGATTCTGCTGCGAGGGTTGCTCTTGGATTAATGATTAAATTGACTAGATTGTCAGAAATAGGGCCAGTATTTGTTTAAACACTTACAGGAAATCATTTTAATTGCCCACAAATAACACACCTCATGACAATATACTGAAACCAGCGTCCTATAAAGAGAAAAAGCTCAGTTTTGTGAAATACTTAAATGAACCTAAAAGAAAAATTGAGAAATATACTACTTTGTAATACTAACCCCTTCAATTAAAAAAAACACACCCTTTTTTATGTGTTTAGTTTAAAGAATATACTCAGATCCTTAAAGTTTGATGTTTCTGGGAATTTCAAGCTCTTGCCCTGGAGATCAGTGAGGCTTGAGGCCTGTTACGTCAAACGGCTAAATGGTTTTTGTGTTTGTGTTCGAACTGATAAAATCAGGGCTGCGTTTAAACAGTCAACTGAAACCCTGAGCTAACAGGGCTAATAAACATTATATCTATACTGCAAGCTCTCTTTGTAGTTGTAAAAAAAAAAGATAAAGACAATTGTGCAAAAAAAAAAAAAGACTTTTGCATGTAGATGTGTAAATGCAGCCACTACAGCAGCATCTGAGTGAAGGGGTTTCTTGGGATGAAGTTCCTTGGAGCAAGGCAGAGAAAACGGGCCTTGTGCTGCTCGATTCATCGGGTTGAACTGGGCACAATGAGGGCTTAGCTGATGGAGGGACCTTTATGGGTAAATTGAGGCATTTAAAAAGAAGCTCTGTTCAGCGGTAACCTGATCCACACCCGACTGAAGCTCGGCATTCCAGTGTGGCCGAGGGGAGAGTCCACAATGACCAGCAGACCTTCCACCAACAGCTCCAGTGCTCCGCAGATCTGAACTTTACCAACAATATTTAAAAACATCAAGGTAAAAATAAAAAATGAACAAGAGGCCGATTTTAAAATTTGAACCCTTTATTTTTTTAAATTCACATTACAAACCATTTCAACACAATATTTAAAAAGCAAAATAAATTCTGCTGTCGCAGCACAAAGAAGAAAGCAGCTCTTTTATTTAAAGCACATACATTTTCTCAATCAGCTCAATATATATAAGTTCACTAAAAACCGGTTTTATATTAGCTAGAGACGTCCGTGACTGCTGCTCACAGGAGGAACTTTGACTCGTGTCACATAAAAGAAACCACAAGAAATCCATCCATCTTCCAGTGCAAGGATCATAGTTCCATAGTCATCATCATTCAACACCATCTGCCGCTACGTTTAATATGTTGATGTGCCTTCCCTGGTCTGCCTTTTGTCAATATGCTGCATGTCAGACGCACAGAGCAAGAGGAGGGGAAGTAAGAGAGCAGAAGGTAATGCCATTTAATGGACGGCATTACCAGACAGTATTAGACACCAATAATTACATCTAACCTTGTCTGGTAAGACGCCTATCAACAGGCTGGAAGGATGACCTCTGACTTTTCATCTGTGCAAAGAGGAAGACGAGGGCTGGAGGAAACAGAACAGCGTAGAAACAGGTTGAAATGAGCAGTTCCTCTTTTCTTTTCTTTTTTTGTTGTTGTTCTTGCAGGTTCAGACTCAGAACAATGTACTTTCTGTCATTTAAACTGACCGAGCATGCAGATAGTAAATGTAGAGGAAACAGATGTAGAAAAAAAAAAGGTTAAGCTTAGTCGGGCTCACAATCCTTCAGCTGTATTAAAACAAAATATGTGGCAACGACACAAATGTGAAAGATTACAGGAGACGACTAGAAGACAAAAAGACGTTTTGTGTTGCAGGGTGGATAATGGAGCCGGGTGGGCAAATAAAGGTGCGGTTTTAAATGTGTGAGGTATATCTCCCTCCTTTAACAAACACCGGGGTTCTACTTTTCTATTGTTTGCTTTTAAGACTGTAGACATTAAAATTAGATTTCCGTTCTAAAACGGCCATGACGAAGAATCTATATCTCCATCTCTTTAAGGTTACCAACGAACGGCAAAGGATCTCATTTAAACTCGACGTGTACCGAA
This sequence comes from Argolebias nigripinnis, assembly GCA_031763805.1. Taxonomy (NCBI): domain Eukaryota; kingdom Metazoa; phylum Chordata; class Actinopteri; order Cyprinodontiformes; family Rivulidae; genus Argolebias; species Argolebias nigripinnis. The sequence continues at coordinate 30,182,377 of JARVJN010000144.1, forward strand.
AGCTGGGAGAAAGCGTCCGTTTAAAATCCTGTTGCACCATTCTCAGGTGAGCTCGTGTCCGTTTCAGGATGTTCCACGCAGGTGAAGCTAGGTGGACCAATCGCTGCCGTACAGCACAAAGACCAACGCTGTTCAGGGGAGGGAACAAGGAAGCGAGGCCCTGCAGGACCGGTGGAACCATCAACCGACTGCTATTCTTTAACTTGGGCGGGGTGAGGTTGTCATAAAGGTTTTTTTTTTCCTCCTCTCTTTTCAAAAGCAGTGTCATAAATTGAGGCAAGGCAAACACGTAAAGGCAAATGTTGAAGCATCTGAAAAACAACCTGTTTCTATTTTATTTAATTAAAATAAGCTTGCACAATGATGTTTTAACAAACTAGCTGTGATCATTACATCTAATCTTCTTTTTTAGTTGTAAAGATCAACAGTACATAGCAGTGTAGCCTGGGGTTGTTAGGATGGAAGTTCAATGTGAACAAAAGAGAAAAAGTGCACACCTTCTTTGGAATTACCTTCGGGGTAAAACGCTAGACGTTCGTCTAGGAGCAAGCTCTCCGTTTTCGGTTTGCAACGCTCAGCGCGTCACACATTTGAACTTGTCGTTAACCGTGCTGCGGTTTGGGGAGAAGCTTTGAAGATCCTGAGCTGCCCAGAAAACATCGTTACCAGACAGTGTTAGAACAACAGTTGTACAATCCAGCACTGTCAGGTAAGATGGATCCTGGGAGCCATTTCCGTCGCCGCTCGTCTGCTTTTACCTGATCCAGGGCCAAGAGGAGCACGGTGCTGCTATAACACCGCCAGAGTGGTTTGTCTGGTTCCAGTCGGCAGATGAATATCATCATCATTACCAGGCAGTATTAGAGAAAGTGATGATATCCAATGCTGCCTCGTAAGATGGAGATAAACACCCAGAAATGTCCACGGACTTACAGCTGCAGGGGGTTCTACTTGTAGACGATCAAGCGATGTGTTACGTTAATAAAAGTTTCAATAAACTCTTAAGAGTTCAGTTTTAAAGAAAAAATGGGAATGCAACCATTATCTTAAGATATGTTTCTTTAACCAGCCCACTCTCAACGTCCCAAGTTACAACTATGAAGGTTAAGCTCAAGCTGAATGATGTACTACGTAAAAACAGCTTTGCAATTTGAAATGGGGAAGCCCGTTCTCGTAGAACGCCCCACCATTGAGTAACCGCTGAACCCTTGTTGGGGTTTACAGCTTCAACCGGCTGTCACAGAAAACCTGACCACAGAGGCTGTTAATGATTGCCAAAACCTGTTCTGACTAGTCTAACTATGGCACAGTAATGTTGGGAGGGCTGCTCTTCACACAATACATGGCTGTAAGTCATTTCAAAAGTGTCACAGAGTCTAAAACCCGTCGCCCCCCCTCAGGGTGCTGGCTCTGTTGCACGTCGTTCTGTATCCCAGACAGATGGGCGACTTTAAGGTACAGCGTATTATTTTGATGATCACGAGCATCTTTCAGCGGATGTTTTGTGCAGCCAGAGAGAAGAAAAGCGGACTTTTTTGTTCAGTTTTCCGCTGGCAGACCTCTCAGGCCGTTGTCTTTGTGTTTGCCGTGTGATGAAAGGCTGATGGAATGCTGCTCGGCTCGACCTGAGCCAACGGCGTGTATGCAGAAGGTCGTTTACTCGTTTACTGAATAACGCAGATCATTCACAGGTACAACGCGTGAAATCCTCACACCCTCAAATGGACAATTTTGTTTCTTGTAATTTAGTATTTTAGCCACATCCTGGAAACTTCCTTTCTGTCCTCTACCAAATATTAAATAATCATGTTTAAGCCTTATGGGTTTGTTAAGAAAGAACAGGTTTCCAGTCACCCTGAGAATTTGGAGAAGAAAAAAAAAGAGGGGGAAGGAGAAAGGAAAGAGTTTAAGGGAGGGAAATTTTCAGGATAAAGAAGGTGGAGAATGCACCTGTAACCTTACCGTCATGAAAGGTACCCCACGGAAAGAATGCACCAAAACCAAAGTAAAGAGAACACGTTTGGAGGGAGGGGGACTGAAAAAGAAAGAGAAAAAAGATCTTGAATTTCCAGCCCGCTGCCCGAGAACGCTCCGTCTTCCTCCCAGCCAGGCCGGCCCCATGAAATGAGAAAGTCAAGCAGACCTGCTCTCCCAGACTCTTACTTAGTTAATGATCAGCATTAAAAACCCGTGCTGCAGGCCCTCTGAGGAAGAGAACAGGAAGAGAAATACAGAAAGAGTGGAAACAAAAAAAAAAAGGTTAGCCCAGAAAATTCAAGCAGGTCAAAGTAACAATACCTGTTCAAGAGTTTACTTCAACCAAAAATGTCCAGCCGGTTTGTCTTCCGTTCGTCCAAAAGGCTTCCCATTGTTGCACGTCGTGCTCCGAGCAGTGGGAGTTTCAACCACTTACGGCTGCCCACGCTCTCTGCTAGTGAGGCGTGATCAGGTAACTCTGCCCTCTCTGCTGGAATGTGACTCTGCTGTGAAATGAACAACCCGATAGGTAAACTGGCCTGGCCCTTAATCAATAGTTGCAGTCTTTGTGGGAAAACAATGGCGGGGGAAACCCAAAACCTTATTTAACTCCTGGCCTTACCTGAACGCGACCTAAACTGGCCCTTCAGCCCAGCAAGGAGCACCATGGCAACTCTATTTGGGCCAAGGTGATGTTTATCTATTGGTTTTTAACGTAAGGTTAGTGATGTAGTAGATTTACATATGATTTGGTTGCTCCACCCTCATCCACCCACCCCAAACCTCATCCCTTTCACTGCCTTGGCGTCATTTCTCTTTTCTGCTTTGACTATTTAAAACGTTCAACTAATTTGACTCTGTGAGCGTGTCTTTATAATTTAACATACTCCCTTTACAACTGCTCTTCTCTTCTGGCTTGCAGCTTTTTAAAAATCTATTAAAATATATATTTTTTTTTTTATTAAAAAAATTAAATGTATTAAATTATTTGCTCTTAAAAGGTCTGTAAAAATCTTTAAAATGGTTAATAAACTTTAACCATTGCCCCTTTTTAATAAAGTTTTACAAAATGTAAAAAAAAAATATAGATATATGTAAATAAAATAATAAAATAAATTATAAAATATTATAATAATAAATAGTAAATAATAGTAAATAATAAAAAATATAATGTTTTTTTATTATGCCCAAGGATTGATGCACTTTAATTAAAGAGTAAATAAAACCCGAAGGCCCTGCCTCCTAACGCTGTTGTTCACCATACGTCATGCTTTAATTTAACCTCCAGAGGTGACGAGAGACAAACGTTCCCTTGAGATCAAACTTTTGACTCCATCTTGAATACAGCCAACAAAAGAAGAAGTTTTGCTCTCCGTCGAATTTCCACCTCACTTCCTGTTCCGTTGCCATAAACAGCAGCTCTCATGTGACCGGCAGCTATTCAGGTGTATGAAAGAGAAGAACAAATGTGGTCTCTCTCCACCAATCACAACCCTCCACCTTGCGTCGCAGTCATCATCATCGTACAGTATTCGGTCGACATTTTCCCTCCATTTTCTCCTTCTCCTCCCCAGACTTCCTCGATCGTCTACCGCTTTAAAACATCATCGACGGCGGTCTGGAAAGTGTTTTACAGAACACACCGCTCCAAGTCCAGTCTAAACTTGCAACTCTACCTTTGGAGGCAGGGAAGAAGAAAAAAAATCGAACGAGCAGACATTTTACGTCCACTTCACGACAAGACGGGAGACGCAGGCAGAGTTCGGCCGACTCTCCATCTTGAAACGCCGAAACGCAAGCAGCAACTCGTCAAAACGAGGGAATAAATACCTAACCGCTAACGTTTTCAAATCCAACGGGTCGTAGGAAAAAAAAAGTTTACAGCCGCTTCGAATAAATTTAATAAGCTGCTGCTGTTAGATGTACCGTACGGTAGTTCTGTGAACGTGTCCCAGTGAAGCTCATAAAAGCGAGTCAGCTTCTGTCTTCATGTCCTTTGACAAGTCTGGCAGTTTGCCGTCACCTGCCCCAACTGGTCTATCCAGTTTTGGAGCGTTGGTGTCTATTGTTTCGTGTTCTTTTCCCCCCTCCATTTAAATGGAGCCGGAATTCGATACATTACTATTTTCGCCTTCCGTCGAAACCACCTAAACCCTCCTTTATTCGCGTGCGAACGCCGACGGCGCCGTGCGATGACCTACTTTGCGTTCAAAAGCCTAATCCACTACTAAAGTTTTAACCGTTGTACCGTTGAGCAACAAGTCACGATGACAGCTGAAGACTTAAAGATTGAGAAGGAAGACAAAGAAGGAATCACGTTCTTTTTTTTTTTTTACCCAGCAGTCTTTCCCAGGTGCGGTCACCGAGCCAGAAACCCAAGACAAGGGGCATCATTGTATCAGGGCTCTGGACGCCCCCGTTGGCTAGTCTTCCTCTTTCCTGCTCCCGCTGAAGGACGGTTGACCTCTGGAGTGGTGAAAAACAAAAAAAAAAGAAGAAGAAGAAGCTGTCCCTCTCAGTTTGATGCCGTCGACAAAAGAGCCAAGCCCCGGACGAAAACCAACCGTGTCACCGATCTCCCCGTCGCCGAAGCAAAGCTTGTTTTGTCCATGAGTTCTCCTCGGCGGTGTGAAGCGGTTAAGCTCCTCCAGAAGACAGAGGCTGAGTTTGTAAAGGGCTTGGTTTACATGTACTCCCACCCCCCCCCTTCTCCTCTTTTCCCCCACAGGTGTAATTTTCAGTTTCCAGCCAATCTCCTTAGCCTCTGGCGTTCACAGGTGTGTCCCCGTGCTGCTTTCCGCCAATGATCGACGAGATGAACCCCCCCGCAGCTCCTCCCACCCTCCGACTCCCACCTCACCAGTTAGTTCACCTCCGCCCTCCCCATCAGCCCCCAGGTACCTTGTTGTGTGTGTGTGTGTTTTTTTTTATGATGTCAGCTCAAGCTTCTGTGGGAACGACCTCCTGCGTTCATATTACAGCGCGGACAACTAAACCTCCATCAGCCCCACAATGCCGAACACACCCATCTCATCTTCGCGAAAAATATTTCACAGAACCCGATAAAGTGCACGAGTAAAACCTTTTACGAACCCAAACCTGTAAGGTAGAGTTGCACACATCGACCTTTACCTACTTTCATCCGCATAGGCCCGCCATAACCTGAAATACCTGCCCTTTGCTCTTGCGACCCCCCCCGCGTCCAAACGCCTTTTCTTTGTCCCGCAACAATAAACCAGCTGAGTTACAGCAGGCGAGCAAAGTGCAGGTGAGTTAAACCTGAGAAAGACACACCGGCAGTTTTAGGTCAGTTTGAGGAGCATGAGGTGGAGCGGTGACAAAAGGTCAGGTGGAGATTTGACCCCCACCTCAAGGCCCAACGGGGGGCCGAATCCAAAGGCCTGGGTTTAACTGGATGCTTGGCAAGGCGGTCACTTTCGGTCCCGAGGTGTAATTGTCGGGATTAGACCCTGAACAATGAGCACAATGCCAGAGATGTATCCTGTTTCAACAGAGGCGTGGCGGGAGGGCTGCTGCAGAACCGCTCCGGCAAAAGATGGAAGAGCACAATTGTTTGGATTTATGAGCCAAACAGCTTCATGGAAAGGAGTGATACGGTGTTAAAATAGTTTAAGTGACCAGGTTTAATGTCTACTGTGTTCGTTTAAACTATGAACTGACTGACACGACAGTTGAGCAGCTTTCCCCGAATATTTACAAATAATTAGAGGCAGGAAATTGTGGCTGTTCTACGCGTTAGCACAGAACACGGACCTCCGTCTTTTGATTTTAGCTTGCAAATGAAAAAACGAACAATCAAAAGTAATGTCATCTCTTTCCAAACTCAACGAAGGGATAAAGTTATTATTTTTTGGGGTCAAATCTTATGAATGTTGTCATTGGTGATCTCACATACGAACTGTTAGCTCTCAAACTATGCATTGAGGATGTCTATCAGCTACTACCACACCAGGTTTAGCTCAATATCTGTAAAATTAACCGAGTTAAAACCATTTTTTGTGTTTGCTAAAGATCAGTTGATTGGTTTTTTTTTCCCGTTCATTCAACCTTTATTTATACAGGTTGGTTTCTTTGAACCTCGAGGACTCATTTACAAGAACACAAAGAACACAGATGAGATACAGACAACAATAAACAAGCATAAACAAGCATATAAAATGAAAAGTAAAGGAAGAATATATATTAAAAATAAGACCAAAAAATCCTCATTATAAAGCGATGTAAAATACTAAAAACAGGAACATATTTGTGTTGGTTTTTGCCAGGAACTGAGTAGCTTGTTCAAAGTCCCTTTGAGAGGTCAAGAGCTTTAGAGGTCAAGGTCAAGAGATTGTGGCTACTATCTTGAACTGGAGTGGCTCCAAAAATTAAACAGATGTAGATGTACACTCTTTTCTTTAAGCTTCATTAAAAACTGTGCAGTGGTTCATGAGATGCTGTATTTTGTCAGCAGACAGGTGAAGCTGATTGTAATAATTAATGTCAAAGTTTTAAAACCAGATCTCATGTGATTAATTATTGCTCAGCGTCTATGTTACATATGACTTTCAGCTACCACCAGAGCTTAATGAGTTGGATCCTGCTAGGATCCGGGAACTCTCTTATTTTGACAAGGTGCGTTCCGGTAACTGTTTGCTTGGATCTGGTAACTCTCAGGCTTACTGATAAGAAAGTCATGAACAAATGTGACTGCCTTGAATGAATAAAAGTTATATTCTTAGTTGATACTATTATTGATTTTATTTGTTTTATTTGACCTTTAATTTTGTTGCACTTTGTAGCACTTTGAGATTTTCATTAATGGAAAGTGCGTTATAAATTAAATTAATTATTATTATTATTATTATGGGAGAGGGTGAACTCAAGCCAGACTGGCATGTTGTCTGAAAACACATTGTCACCGATTTCAAGATTACTAACAGTCAGATCACGAGTTAAAACGAGTTAGGTCTCCTGTCCATCACAGGGATACAGAGACAAATGAGACAAACAACCATTCACTCTCTCACTCTCTCCTAGGGACAATTCAGAGTTACCAATCAGTCTAGCATGCATGTTTTTGTTCTGTGGAAGGAAACCAGAGTACCCAGAGAAAGCCAACGTATTACGGAGAGAACATGCAAACTCCACCCAGAAAGGTCCCCCTAGATTAGAAGAAATAAAATGAAGGCTAATAAGGCAACTCTGTAACCTGCCAGTTCTTGGCCTGGTTGTAAGCACATGTGTGGTGACCCATGTGTCAGAAAAGGTCAGGTCTCAGACTGGCTGCCCTGTATGTCAATCAAGTAACAGATTTCATAGTGAGGACGGAAAATAGGCAGACAGCTGTTTTTTTATTGCCATGCGATCTACCCAAACTACCTTTGAAATTGACCGGTAGATCGCAGTTGACGTATTGGAAACTTCTGCCCTTGAGAAACTCTACTTTTAGAAACTCTAGGAATTACAAGTAAACCTGAAGTGTGAAGTTAAATAGTTTTCTTGGATAGTAAATAACTATGAATATGTTGGAGTACAATTAAATTTTATAATTTATAGCTTTTTACATGAAAAATAAAATTTTACAGACTTTTACAAAGATCTAATTGAGAGAAATTAAGATTAGAAAAATAGGATCTCTTTGGCAATTAAAAAAAAATCCATATTTTTAGGCCCGAGCAGCAAAGCACTATGTGAAGGCCTATTGTAATCGTTCTGTTCAGGCCCGAGCTACAATTTTTTCTGCCAAATGAATTGGCCTTTTGGGGGCTTTATCATATCCTAAAACACATCAAATTTGGCGGCCGCATCAGGACTAGTGAAATTTTATGTATTTTGGGGTTGTGGCAAAAATTGCAACAGAAACGGCTCAAGACCGCCACCCTCCACTTTAGCCTTAGTTTGTTGTAGAAGCATGAAATTTGGAACACTTGTCCAATTCACCAAGATGCACAGAAAACCCTCTGGCACCAACGTTGTTCGATAAATAGGAAGGCAGCCATTTTGGACTGCTTTCCAAATTTTCACACCTTTTTGGCTGTTTATGGTTTGGCTGTATCTACTTCAGGCACTTGGCGAAGCAGGTCGCATCTCTCGCTCCTCTCCTCCCGAAAGCTTTCCTCCTCCCTGCTTTTGCATTCTTG
>JARVJN010000144.1:30255629-30265911 GCA_031763805.1 Argolebias nigripinnis
TCACCAGGGGTTGCTAGGTGAGGGGCTGGACTCAGGTTTGGGGAGGGTTGTCCTGGCGCTTGTGACATCACAAGCGCTAGGATTTGAAAACGAGACATTTATATCACTGAAAAATAAATATACTTAGAGTAAATATACCACTGGGTGCATTTTTTTGGCCCTAGGACTGTTTTTTTTATGAAGTACATACCCAAAGTTGAGTAAAAAAAAACGTTAAAAAGTGAATTTTGAATATGTGGTCCCCTTTAAACTAATTTTCATTAAATTATCATTTTGTTTGCAACAACAATCGTAGTTGAATGATAAAAGATATATATGTTGTGCCAATTTATGCAAAGTTCAAAAATCATGTCCGTGGACCTTTCACTGAACGCTTTAACCTGCTCTGGTCCCGCCCCCCTCCAGGCTCGAGGAGTGGACTTGTCCCGAGTGAGGACGTGTGTGGTGGTGGCGGAGGAGCGTCCCAGGACGGCCCTGACCCAGTCCTTCTCCAAACTCTTCAAGGACCTGGGACTCCACCCTCGGGCCGTCAGCACCTCCTTCGGCTGCAGGGTCAACCTGGCCATCTGCCTGCAGGTCAGATATTTATTACCTTTAGTTCTTGTTCCGCTTCGTTTTGGCCTTCAGCTGAAACTGTTTCTGATTTCGGCTGCCGTGGAAAGTTTTTGTTTGATTTTTAAAGAAAACGTTTTACGAAGCTTTTTTTTTTTTTTTGCTTTGTTGGCTTGATAACGGTGAGCGTTCAGTTGAACTGCGCGCTCACCGTTTGTTTGTGAAGCACAAAATACATCAGTTGGTGGGAATTTGTCAAATACAGATTTTGAAAATGATAAAAATTTGTTTTCTGGAGAAAATAGTTTTAAATAAATAAAATAAAAAACAGCCGTTAAGTTTGAATTAAATTAGTAGTTCTGTTTTTTTGGCCCCTTTTGTTTGGTAAAAAAAAAAAAAAAAAAACTGCATGTTTTTTTTTTCCGAAACGGAGGATTTTCCTTTTTTCAGTGACGTCTGGCAACACCAACGGCTCCGGCTGACATCTATTCGTTTTCTCTGGGAAACTTTAAAAAACATGAACAGCGAAAGGTTTTTACACACGACCGTTAGCTGTGGATTAATAAATGGAGGCTCACAGCTCACGCTTTGTGAAGGTTTGAATTATTTTATGGTTTTAAAATATAAGATAAACTCAACGTTTATTTTCTGTACGATTCTTATGTTCAGGCTCCATTCATCCATTTCAGCTCAAACTGTTTGTTTGTTCATTTGTGTTTGTTTTACAAATAAATGCCTAGGATTGCTAAACAAGTAAAGTTTTGTTAGGAATAATCTAATTTTATTAAAATTATAGTGATGGATTAGACTTAACTAGAGAAAATATGTGAATGTTTATTGCTGAAGAACTTGCTGAAAAACAGCTAAAATTGGCTAAAAACATGCTGAAATGGAAGGACAAGCCTAAGTGAGCAGAAGAAAGCAGAAAGAACAACGTATTTGTTGAATTTGGTTTAAATATGCATAAATGAGCACAGAAATTAGTAGATCAGCTAAAAAAATAAGGCTGAAATTGTCAAATCAAAAGCTGAAAAGCAGAAGTGGAGCGAGCACAAACGTGTTGAATTAGACTGGAAAAAAGCAGGAAAAAAAAAAGCTGAATACAGTAGTAGCTAAAAAAAACAGAAAGCTTCTTAAGTTCCCAGAAGGAAACCGAGAGCACAATTGTGCCCAATTAGACTGAAAGATGCAGAAATTAGCAAAACAACAACAGCTGAATAGTAGCTAAAAAGCAGAAAGAAGCTTGAATTGCCAGAAAGGAAGTGGAGAGAACACATTTTTGCTGAATTAGGCAGAAAAGATTAAATGAGTGCTAAAAATGTGGAAGCTGAAAAAGCTAAAATTGGCGTAAAACAGCTAAATAGTACCTGAAATAGCAGAAATAGGCGAAACTTGCAGAAATAATCTGAAATAAGCAGAAAGAAGTTGGAAGAATCCCAAAAATGTTGTAGTTAGGAGAAATAATCTGAAAGGAGCACAAAACAGCTGAAGAAGCTGCTAAAATTTGCTGAAAGTAGCTGATTTTTTTTATTTATTTTGCCCAACCAGAACAAAATGTGAAAGGAGCAGTAAAATGTTGTAAACAGAGCTAAAGGTCTGAAGGACGGAAAATGAGCTCAGTTCATTTTCTATGAGAAGAAAATAGCAGAAAAAGCTTAAAAAAAAGGCTAAAGTTGCACCAATACCAAAAGTCACACAATTCATTAAGATACAAAATATTTTAGATTTTTTTGTTGTTGCTTAATTTAAACTCTTTTTCAATAGTTAGTTTAATTAAAAGTTCATTTTTACAAAAAGTCTTAAAGAAGCAGAGCTTTGAATATGTTGCCATTAGAGGAGTTAAAATCACTGAATTGATCTGGAACTTCTCCGCACATGATGAGAACTGCCGTGTAAAAGTTTTAGTCCAAATGAAAGAAAAACACAGAGGAACACATCTGTGAGCGGAGCGGCCCACTCTCTGTGTAGCATCTAAAGCAGAACTAACATCTGGCTGGACGTTCTTCATTAAAGTAGAACTAACATCTGGCTGGACGTTCTTCATTAAAGCAGAACTAACATCTGGCTGGATGTTCTTCATTCTAACCGCTCGTTTGTTTGCTTTCAGTTCATCATTTTGACTTTTCTTCCTGCCCCCTCTCTGTTTAATGCATTAACCCCACCCTCATCTCTCATACATGATTTTGTCTCGTCCTCGCTCCACTTTACGTTCTCCTCCTCGGCTCCTCCTCCCTGCTGCTGTAGCCTCACAGGCTTGGAAAGCTTGTCGACCAGGTAGGGAAACTAAAGAACCCCCTCCTCTCCCCAAACACCCGCCTGTCTGCACCGTTCTCTCCAGCTCAGGGGTTTGCAACCTTTAAAATCAAAAGAGCCATTTCTGTTCACTACATTAAACGTGTCCGGAGCCACAACACCTGCTACAACTGGGATTCTCAACTGGTGGCCCACGGACCACTTTACGTTTGTTGGAGGACAATTTTCTGACCCGTAGGGTAGTTTTCTGGCCATTGTAATGCTGAAAATATCTAATGATTTGTTGATATTTTTACATTTTAAGACAAAAAAAAAGACAAAATTATTGTAAAGAAGGAAAAACAATGTTCTTTCCCTATTTAAAACAAAACAAAACAAAAAAACAATGAACTATGCAAGTCTAGGTAAATTATTTTAATTGTGGGAAAATTAAATATCCTACTTCGAATAAATAAAGTTAAAGTATGTTTTACTCCTATTAGTTCTAGTACTCACACATTTGCAAAAGAAATTACAGGAAAAACTGCTAAAACTAGCCCTTTTCGTTGTTATAAGAACAAATTAGATTCAGTTTCAAGTTAGTTTTGATCAAATCTTGAAAGAGCCACTGTTGAGGGACCAAAGAGGTTGTATCACTACATGCATGTGGCTCCAGAGTCGCAGGTTGCAGACCCCTGGTCCAGAACAACACCAGTGCAGACTGTATGACATGTACAAAGCAAAAAAAAAACTTGTCCAAACAGGAAGTTGTCACTGTCTCAGTGTTTGAATCAGCTTGAACAGACTTGCAGCTGTTTCAAAGTTGTTAATCTGTCAGAAAAGCCAACAAACCCAAGAAGCCATGACACTTATGCTCAGTTCTTTTGGTTTGAGATCCATCTGGTATTTTTTTTAGATTACAATGTCATCTTCAACACATGACTCGAGGCATGAAGAGCTCAGGTTTAATTACAGTGTGATCCGAAGCCACGATCAGAGATGTAAGACCGTCAGAACGTTCTTTACGCCTCATGCAGCCGGGCTGATGTTGCGTTACAAACCCGGGCCGCTCTTTGGCTGAGTCTGCTTTATGAAATGTGGAATTGAAGACGGCAGCTTTAGCGTGCGCTCAGGAAGCTGGCAAATCACCATGAAGGCATCGGCGTGACACAAACCAAACTTCCTGTGGATGTTAGGTCAATTTACTGCTGCCTCTGCAGAATTTCGCCGTGTGGAAACGCCGGCGTCGCAGAGGCTGATAGACGACTCCGACGTCCTGTATTACAAAACAAGCCAAGCGAAATCAAGTAGACTAGCATTTCCAGGACACAACTAGATTGGTTAATTCTCAACCATTCTATTTTACCATCTATAAATAGAATATACAAGAAATTAACCACACCAAAAAAAAAAAAAAAAACATCAAGCAAAGACTGACTAAATGATAAAGCTGTTAAACAAGTTGTGGTAAATTTGTTTGAAATATAGCAACCCAACAGTACTGATCTCAGCTGCTTTCTTCCAAAGAGATATTTTGCTAACAGTACACACAAAGCATTATTGCCCTTTCACCTTTGGCAGCGCGTAATAACACTTAGCCAACAACACAAACAAGATACTGAGTTCACCTTTAAAATTCTGCTTCACCAGTTGCTGAATTGCAAAAGTGTCTGCGGCAACATAAAAGGAAAAGTTCAAATGCAGCTTTTATTAATTTCACCGACCTCTTACAGCTTTGAGAGGCTCATTAGCTGTTCACTGCTGAAAGCCTTTTTGTTAAATGAGTTGTCAGATAGAACTTGGACCGCCTTTGTGATTTAAAGGCTGCTAAGGGAGACGTTGCTGGAGGTCGTTCGTACCTGCATTGCAGGTCTGTCTAAGAGTGTGTCTGCATGTGTGTATCTGAGGCACTGAGGGAGGGTCCTGAACAGCTGTTCCAGCTTTACAATCAGCTTCAGAAAACCTCGGGCATTTCAAACACATCACTTACACCTGAGGCAGCCTGTTGGGTAAAAAAAAACTTTTTCACTTTTGTACAACACATGTTATTGCTGAATGTGCTTAAATAAATACTGTATTTTTCAGCCTATAATTTGCAGTTTTTTGCATAATTTGCAAGCACTGTGACTTATGCACCAAAGCAACTTAAGTCCCCCCCACATATCTATAAACCAATTTTTGGCTGAGATATGACCGTTTTCATTCAATCTGACATTGAAAATATTTAACACTACCATTTTCAGTCACTAGATGGCACTTGAGTAATATGGCATGCTGTTGGGTCATGTAATAGGTAAAATTAGCTATTAATGACACTATCGGCTTGCCATAGTCTGACACCTTCGTCCAGCTCCGGGATCATGCATGGAGCAACCGTCAAATCAGCTTCATTTTGCTGCGCCGCTCCGGCAAAATGAAGCTTATTTGAAGTGCATTTATTAAGTAAAAGTTCAACTGAGACACACCTTTGCTATAAAGTCGAGCAAACAAATAATTGATTTTAGGTGGTTATCTTGTTAAATTTGGAAGAAATGCATGGCAAGTCGTCCCTCTGCGTGCTCCTCTTCTGTGGATCAGCTTTTGAAATGCAACTGATTTGACCGTCAAAGTGCGTTTATTAAAGAAAAGTTAGACTGAGACACACCTTTGCTATAGTTTCAAGGCAAACAAAATTATTGTTTTTAAGTGTTAATCTTGTTAAATACAGGTTCAAGTCCTCTCGTGCAAGCTCCCGCAGCCGCCATTTGGCAGCCAATTGATTTTTGGCACAATACTGGCCCACATTTCCAGGTTGTCAATGGTGACACATAATAGATGCAACTTATACATCGAAGAAACAGTTATTCCCCCCCCCACTTTATTAGACATATTTGGACTGATGCGGCTTATTCGGCGGAAAATACGGTAGGCTTAACATCGTGTTTTGAGGCAGTTCTGCACAAATGTGCCTTTACATACAACTTTACAAACGCATCTTGGACACACACATACAACAGTATTGTAGTAATTACTGTAATATTACTGTATACACACATTACTGTGGGTATTGACTGTGTGTCAGTACACACAATACTGACCTACAGTATTTTTAGGTCATTATTGTTTGTGTTTGCAACTTGATCAAAACTTAATGAAAGCAGAATAAATGACATAGCAGTAAAAGTTCTGACCCCAATTTAAATAAAACCTTTTTATTTAATTTATTTAGTTATTAATCAGATTACATTATCTTTATTGTCACTATACCTGGTATAATGAAATTAAGATACCCCACTTTGCAGTGCTACAGACAAAACAAATTTTAATAAAAAAAATAAAAACAATAAAAGACATAATAAAAGAAAGCAGTTACACCCAACAGACCTTATGTCAGTAAACACAATTAGATTAGTTAGAAATACTGTTAGATTGCACAACAGCTCCGGAGCAAAAAACCTTTATTTAACCAAACAAATCCCATTGAGATCACAGATCTCTTTTGAAGGGAGGTCTGGACCTGAAGGCAGACTAACACGCATGTTTTTGGACTGTGGGAGGAAACTGGAGCATTCGGAAAAAACCCACACAAACACGAGGTGAACATGCAAACTCCACCCCAGGTCCAAACCAGGAACTGAACACTTCTTACTGTGAGGCAACAGCGCTAACCACTACTCCATCGTGCAGCCCATTTGAAATGAATGATTTTGCTGATATTTGTAGAAGAATGAATTGTTGATTGAATGGTTGAAGTAGAAATAAAATAAAATCTGAATAAAAGCTAAAATTAACCAAACTGTAGCTAATGGCTAAGATGAGCAAACTGTCAGGTGAATTCAGGTGAAGGTTTATGGATGTTTATCACTGCTAATGTTAAATTAATGTTGAAGCGTGTGTGAGGAGCAGAGAGGTATTTTTCTCTCTCAGAGAACAGCCTGCAGACACCAGATGCCTCCGAGTCTAAGAGGCCGAGGTCATCGTGCAGATGAGCATTATAAAAACACTTCCTGTACACTGTCCGGAGCAGATCTTCATGATCGTAGCTTCAGTGAGACATCTGTGTAAGCCTGCGTGAACTCTGCCTTTGCAAGTAAACTGGGTTAAAAAAAATCTTCTCCTGTCTTTGTGTGCGACTCTTTTTAGTTAAGTAGATAATGAAAATATATTTTTATCTAACACAAACCATAACTAAAAGCTAAAAGCAGCAAGAAAGTAGCTGATAGCTAAAGGCGTCAACGAGCCGAGATAGTTCTGTACACATTTTTTTTAAATATGCTAAAGCAGACTTCAAAAGGAATGTTTTGAAAAAACTGAAAAGATTTTAATATTTTTAAATAAGTTCTGATTTACTGGGGGTACTGGCCCCCAATAAATCTGGGGGGGGGGGGTGTCAGTACTTCTGACAGTGTGAAGCATCAAGCATTCGTTCCATCACTGCTACTTACAGTTTGTTCCCTTTGAGTGCAGCATGGTGCAGCAGGTTAAAGCCTCTGTGGTTCTGC
The DNA here is from genome assembly GCA_031763805.1 of Argolebias nigripinnis. Classification (NCBI taxonomy): domain Eukaryota; kingdom Metazoa; phylum Chordata; class Actinopteri; order Cyprinodontiformes; family Rivulidae; genus Argolebias; species Argolebias nigripinnis. The sequence continues at coordinate 30,262,895 of JARVJN010000144.1, forward strand.
TGGGTGAAGTCAATATTGGGCACGACGATGAGGATCTCGATGATATTTCGGAAGTCTTTAGCGATGGCGTCATGGAGCGGCGTGTCCCCGTACGAATCCTAACACAGAAATAGAAAACAGTGAATGAAACTGTTGCATGGATCAAAACGCCACTGGTCCTGTACATTTTGGAACACTGCCTTGCTTTCTGAAAGTTTTGTGTTTATTCTTGAGACACAATGCAAAACAGGAACAGAAAATAATAAATGTTTAAACAACTGCCTCACAAATCACTGATTATGATAAAACATCCCATAAGAACAATGTAGCCATCTGCTAATGTCTGCTGGTTAGGTGATTTTATTCATTCTTAATGTATTTTTTCTCAGTCATGACACAAACAGGAATAGACCGTATGCACATTTTCCAAACACAAAAACAATCTGACATGTTTTTTTAGCTGAGTGGTCACACTGTTCAAGCAGAAATAAACAAGTTAGTTAGTAAAATCTGAGCCTGCTTAAGGCATGTCAGACCGAGTGAAAAATCATATTTAAACTGACTTTACGTCGTCTTAATGAGGCTGCGAGCTGAAGTAATGACGAGTCACAAACCGCATTAATGACTGTTTACTGTGTGCATTGCTTCTAATATCACAAGTAACCTGAGTCTTTAAAAAAAAAACTCACCTATATGATGCTCTGACAATCACAGCTAAATATTACAAATGAGTGTTTTCAGTGTATTTTCTGAAATAATGGTGGACTCAAGATTTAAAACAGAGAATTGTCTTTTGTGGCGGATTATTAAATGTTGTAGCAGGTCACAAGTTCAACAGGGTACAAAGTGTCTGCAGAAGTCGTGGCAACAGACAAAACAAAGCAGGATGTTTATACAACCAAGAGGGCTCGTGATTTGTGTAAAATCAGATTCACAATCCAATCAGCTTTCAGGAAGCGCTCGTGATCGGAGCGTGCATGAATCCCAGAATCAATCACCTAAGAGGAGCTTCACAACTCATAGCTGCCCCATTCAGAAGTCACAACTAGGCCTGTTGCGATAAACAATAAATCAGTTAATTGCGTGATAAATTAAAATTATCGACCTCATTTTCATTTATCGGTGTTATCATTTCTTCGTGTCTCTCTCTTTCTACTGAAGACACTGGATGACAAAAGGCTCAACTCCGGTGCTCTTCACTGACCCCTCCCTTTCTCTTTTCTCGTTAACTGTCCAAAATCACGCAAAATCAAGCAGATAAGCTGAGAAGCTAAGCTATGAGCTAAGCTAACAGGCTGACCTCGGGTAAAAGCCTCCGTCTTGTCGAAGCTCCAAAATTCACGGTTGAAACCCGTGTCTTTGTGTAAAAAGTTTTTCTTTACAAAAAGAAGCTGAGAACTTGTTTAGTGATTTTTTTAATTAAAGATGCTATGCTAAAGAGCTCAAACCACACAGAGCGTCCAACATTTTGAGACTCAAAGACCCATGTCACCTCAAGGGGTCTCCTTCTCATTTTTCTTAAAGAGACACGCTGCTCGCTCCTTCACAATCCATCCTTTGATTAAAATAGTCTTATACTGCCATCCAGTGGTCAAAAAAGGTACTACATGCAAAACAAATAAAACATGTCTTCTTAAATTTAACAATACTTACCAATCATTGTCAAATTTCGAACAATATTATCGTTTATCACAATAATTTCTGAGACAATTAATCGTCCAGCAAAATTTACTACTCCAGCTTTTTAGGAGTGCACACAGAACACCTCATCCGGAACAAGAACCCCAAATGAGTGGCGTTGTTTTACGTTGCTGCCCTGTCAAGCTGCCAGGCTCTTTGTTTGTGTGGGATTTTCTCTGTAATCATCCTCTCTATGAGCTTCTAATGAAAGTCCCAGCAGGGCTTCAGGCTTCCCCTGGTAAAGCGCTTTGGCAGAGATGATGAGGCGCAGCCAGTAGAGTCTACAGCAAATTGAGAGAGTCGTCAGACAGCAGGCTCCCAGAATAAGTAATCTGGCCTCTAACTTTGAAGAATCAGCTCCTCGGTCTCTGGCCAAAGCCTCTGAAATCCAGACTTGTGCTGCCAAAGTGGCACAAGAAGTAGGCTGAGTGTTCTCACTTTTAAATAAAACAACCTGTTTCCTCAGATGTCAGCAAGGGTTGGATGTTCTACGGTTGTTGCAGTTCATGAGCATGCATTTCCGGACAACATTTTCTCACCACGGGCCACCTTTGACTCGTTTCTGCTGGATGAACGTTTGCTCCGCCACTTTCATCTACCTCAGCTTTGAGGATCCAGTCCATCTTTTTGACTCGAGAAGGTTTGTGCTGCGTGTTTTGCAGTCAATGCGTGTGGGTGGAGCAGGCAGCAGTTATGCTGATAAATGTGAGGGTGTTCAGTTGAGAAAAAATCTCACTCTGCTCTGAACTCCACATGCCTTCAGGCTGTAGTGTGCTCAGGTCTATGGGGGCTAACATCAATGGAGAACTTGTCTCCCCACCACTTCTGCTGCATGAAGGATTTCCTCTTGGGTAAAAACTGAAAGAAGATGGGAACAGAATGCTTTTCTCAAGACGTGCATTTTCCAAGGGACGTGTGTTTGGAGGAAAATGCCCTGCCGTCAGATCTTCACTGTGCTGGATGAGTGAACCCATGAGAAACAGTCCCATAATCAAACGGAATGACCACAAAGTAAAGCCCCCAGTATACTCCTGCATGTGTCCATATGCAGAGGTACGAACGTACGTACGGAGAGGTACAAGCGCCCCCGCAGGGCATGTACGCGCAAAGCTCAATCTTTACGACCGCGTACGCAAACGCCGTGTCGCACAATAAACTGCCCGGTGCCGGACTGTTTTGTTTGTGACACCAATGTATTAAATTCCCCTTCTTCATCCCTGATCTGGCCTTTTGTTTTGTTTTGTTTGCCAAAAGGCAGTGATCTCTTAAATAATAATAATAAATAATAATAAATGTCCATTTTTGTCATCTGTGTATGTTTCCCATACACAGACGAAATTCGTCTCTGCATTTAACCC
>JARVJN010000144.1:30973904-30983975 GCA_031763805.1 Argolebias nigripinnis
TAATAATAATAATAATAATAATAATAATGAATTCAATTTTTAATGCACTTTTCATTAATAAAAATCTCAAAGTGCTATTATGTCCGCACTGCACCCTGAAGGTCTGCAACTTTATGCAGCAGTTTCAGAATATTACCATGTGGTTGTTTAAATGCAAGAGTTTGTTTTAGTGCACACCAGAGTAAGATTTCTCCAAAACAGTTTCACCAGGCATTTGGACTTGGACTGAATTATGTCTCTATTGGACTGAAACTTGGAACAACACCAGCCTTATTTGTCTAATTTAGCCTGTTGAATCCCATACCAAGTCCATGGGAGCTTTCTAGAAACTCTTCTAGATTTATGCAAACAGGACTGATGCAACAACAGCACATTATTTCAAACCAAGTTCAAGTACAAGTACTTCCACATTAATATTCACCAATACTGAGTACCATTATCTACAGGGATTGATGCCATTTCACCTCTTGATGTTAGTGAAATCTGTAATTGTGCGAATGAATGACTGGACGAATTGAGATCCATTTTTCTTCCATAAGGTTTTTGGCATGCAACTCAAGCCACCTTTTCTGTGCTATTTCAATAATTCATATATCAAAATGTTCAGCTCATTCATTACATTCCTACCATAAATGTTGGGTATATGTGCAATTTAAACTTTTTAAAATTTTAGCTTTTTCAGCCATATTTTTTCTCATTCAAAATGAATGGATTACTCCACGTCCTTCAAACCTTTTGTGCTTTAAAATGTTTTATTGTTCATTTTAGGTTTTGTTCTAGTTCAGCTTTTTTCAGCTTCTTTGAGCCAACTTCAGCTTTCATCAGCTATTTTCTGCTTTTCTGCTCCTTTCAGCTTCTTTTTTTGTGTGCTAATTTCAGCTTCTTTAAGCTAATTGCAGATGTTTATGCTCCTTTCAGCTTCTTTGTGCTAAATTAAACTTTTCCGTTTTTTTCAGCTACTTAAGTATTTTTCAGCTGTTTGTTTTTATTAATTTTCACTTTTGGTAATTTGTGCTAATAAGTTCACCTTTTTATGTTCCTTATACTAATTTCAGCTTTTTTTCTTTTTCTGATAGTTTTTATTTTCTAATGTGAACTTTTTTCTGATCATTTCAGTTACTTGTTTGCTAATTCCCATGCTCTATTCAAGCTTTTTACACACTTCTTCTGTTTTTCAACTGTTTTGCACTTTTATTTTCCTGCTTTCATCAATTAGCATCTGTTAAATTTCAGCTTACATTAACAGCTTAGCAATGAATTTCATCTTCAGCAGCTTTCAGCAAAAATAATTCAGTAATAAGTATTTATACAGCATTTTTGCAGGAAGTGCAACTGATCTAGTTACAAATTGAAATAGTTTCAACAGGTGATTTGTATATTGAAAATATGTATTTTGAACATAATTTTTTCATATACTGTATATCATTGAATTTGTTTCAATGCCTTCCCACTCCCTACAAAAGGGAGTTAATGGTAATTTTCTGCACAAAATAGGTAAAATACTGTATTTGCCCAATAAGATTACTAAAAGATTAAATGAACAACAATGCTACATGTCAAAATTGACTTCTAGTCATTGAAAGCACTAAAGTTTGCAGAACACCCGGTACCTCAAGCTGTGAGAAGGACTTTACCCGACTTAAGAACTCACAGGCTGAACTAATGAATGTGTTTGTCACTGTCTGCACTGGCAAAGCCCCGTGGGAGCTCCTGTTGTCTGCCTCATTTAATTACAAGGCCGCTGGACAAAAGCTTCAAAAATTGTTTGCATTTTTGGGTTCCTGAATTTAAAAGTTGAAAAAGATGTCATGTGGCATCTCATCTGCCCTGTCTCAGTTATTATCCTAAATCCCTGAATAATGACATCATAATACTATTATAGAGCCTGAAATGTAAAATTTCCTAAAAGGAAAACTTTTCAACCAAGCAAGGGCATGAAATAGTGCCATTCCCCCTTTTTTTTCTGTGGTAAAGCATTTTTATTTTCACATTGTTTGAGTGCCATGTTATGAAAGCACACCTAAGTCGGCCTTTGCACAGCTGTCGGAGGTTGAATAGAAGTCAACATGTCTGATGAGCAGCTTACAGTATTTATTGTCCTGACCCACTGAGTCAAGGGTCATCAAGGGCAGTAACAGAGTGGGAGGAGGTTTGGAGGAAAACTTGACAGAAGTTTACAGTCACAGTACAATTACCTCTCAGCATAGTTCTAAATATAATCAAGTTAACACATCCAAACAGCTGCAACATTTTATTATTGTAAAAACACAGTGCAGAATTTAATTTAGCAGATATTTATGATAAACTACAAACACCTGGAATTGACTCACAGAGAGAAATTATAATCTGGAACATTCGTGTTCATCTTTTAGCGCTGTTATTATTTAATTGTATGAATTATTGCAGCAGACGCAGCCTCCTTTCTCACCGTGTGAGACACTCAGGCAGTGCACACTCCATCAGATTTCTCGTAAAATCTGGTTGTTCGATTCGACAAAAGGTTGTCTTGGACAAACATCATTGCTTCTGTCGACTCCTGCAATAGAATGCATATCTTTTCACAAAGAATGCAAGATTGTGTGATTTTTTACGTTTTTTCCCCCTCAATTTTCAAACACAAAAAATACTGTATTTTTCACCTTATAAGTCACAGTTTTTCCGCATAATTTACATGCCCTGCGACTTATAGGCCGAAGCTATGTATTTATGGATTTCCCTCCCATATTTATAAACCAATTTTTGGCGGAGATATACCGGTAACCGTTTTCATTCATTCTGACTGAAAAAAAATTGAGCAGTACCACTTTTGCCCGCTAGATGGTAGCAGAATAGTAGTAGCAGTATGGCATGCCGTTGTATCATGTAATAGGTAAATGTGGATATAATGACAAATTAAAAAAGTTCAATACATATACAACTGGAATTTATTTATTATACGTTATACTTTATTGTTTTTTTTTTTCTTGAACTTTTTTTAATTTACCATGTCCTGGATGACTGAGAATCTTCACTAGCTATTAATGACACAATCAGCTTGCCATAATCCCCCCACCTTCATGCTGCTTGGAGCAACCGTCAAACCAGCTGCATCGCCCCGGTTGCGTGCATGCATTTACTTCCGCGTTTACTTACACATATTGGCTTTTGAAATACAGCTGATTTGACGTCAAAGTGCATTTATTAAGCAAACGTTAGACTGAAACACACGTTCATTGTAATTTCAAGCAAACAAATAATGGTTTGAAAGTGTTAATCTTGTTAAATTCTCCCTAAAATCCTCACGTTCATACTCTTGCGGCCGCCGTTTGGCAGGCCATTGATTTTCGTCACAACACCTGCCCACATTTCCGGGTTGTCAGCGGTGATGCATAACAAACGCGATGCGTCAGCATTGATGCTTTGCCGTATCTGTTGCAAATACAGTATTATGCAACATATTTATGGATTTTTCCACTTTATTAGACAAATATGGACTGATGTGACTTACAGGGCGGAGCGACATGTACAGCAGAAAATACAGTACCTTCAAACACGACAATGTGTATAAAAAGATTATCACAACTTTTTAGTTTGCTTTTGCAAATCACTCATTGTTAAGATCTTTTTTTGGCATGTAATAAATATTTCCATCCATACCAATTGAATATATTTAATTAATTTTATGTGTCTAATTGTTTATTTGCTATTCACATTGTTCTTTATTCAAGTTTAATTGTTAAAACCTGTAAACACAATTAAATTAAAACCATACACTGTAATAGGTGTGGACAATATAACAAGTATACCTCATATATTCTGAGTTTTCCAGATATTAGTTTTAATAACACTTTTTTAGTCCCTCTCATTCAGCAAGAGTTTTCCTTTTTCCCTGGCGCTTGTAATGCATCATAGCTCACTCTACCTCTAATCCAGAAAATGCTGACAAGATCCCTGTTTGGTTGAGTTATTTATTTTTCTTGTCCATTGTTACTAAATGGCATCCAGGTGACTGATCAGAAAAGTTTCTGAAAATTTCCACATTGTTTGTTGGAGCTTACCATATGCACTTGCATGCTACTTTGTATTTGACACTGCATCTTCAGTTTATTTCTGGAGGTGATAGCTTGTCCTTTTGTCCTTCCTCTGAGATTTTCCTGCTGAATCAGCCTCGTCCCCGATCTTCATCTCCAGCCAAGCACGCACTGCATGACTGTAACGAAAAATCTAATGAAATTGCTGCACTGGATCTTGTATGCTTATTGCATTAAGTGCGATCAATAAATTATTTTTTTAGACACCAGTGACCTCCCACCCACTGAATCTCAATAAAGCTGAGTGCTTTCTGTGTAATGAAGATTGCTTGAGAACTTGATTACTCTTACTGCCGCTCAGATAAAGAGGGGAATTAATGTGTGGCTGTGATGTAGAAAATAAAAATGGGTGATTTGTGAGGTTTGAGTTAAACTACCACAGCAGCAGGACTGACCTATAGAGGTTTAATCACATCTTAACACAGATACAGCATCTTTCACAAGAAGACAAGACACTGAAGGTGTAGAATCAGACCATTCAGTGTCTGATTTAAGTCACCACTCATTGCCATTACTCCAAAAATTAAAAGCCAGACTGTTGCTAGAAGAAATACTAATTTAATTAAACATCTTTTAAAATAGAATCACTGTTTGAGATGTGTATTTCAGAGCATTTAAAGTATCTAAATCTCTACTATTCAAGCTGCTCAGCTTTATGGAATCAAATAAGAGTTTGGAAAATTTCTTACCAGTAATTTTTGTCTTTTCCCATGAGATTAGGGATGTGCTTGGTTCACCCGCTGCTCTCGTGACCCCCTCTAGATGTTTAGGAATGGATGTTGCTCCCGACTGGGATAGAAAGTGGAATCATGAGAAAGAGAGGAGCCATGTTTTGTCTAGCGACCTTTTCTCACCGCTGGGTATCTCCCCATCAAGGCACCAGGATGCGTGATAATCTAAGAGCTTCTCTTATGATCTCAGTTCTCCTTCTTCTCAAGTTTACGCCATCCCCACCATCATCGGCTGCAGAGCATTTCCAAGGAGACGTGAGGCACTTCCTGGTTCAACCAAAGGAGCAAAAATGTAAAATTGGATCACGGGTTATAGCTCTTAAAGAAAACACATGATTTGTCATTGTGTTCATACTCACTCTTATTCTCTACCTTTATTGAAAGTTCCAGTCCAAGCCCAAAAGCTTACATTCATAACATTCTGTATCTGACTATTGTATCACGGTGGCATTTTTCCCACATTTCCTGCTTTGAAGTCTTATCAGATAAGCTGTATGTGATTTTCAGCACTCATTCATATTCTGGGTCACCAAGCTGGACTCTGCAGACTTTTAGAAATATGGACGTTAAAGAAAGGTGACCACTGTTGCGCCTGCATAATGCCAAGTGGAGCCTGTTGGCTGTAAATATTTCAGTGGTTGTCACAGAGCTGAAGAGTAGCTGTTAAAGTCTAGGAAGGAACGGAGATGGAGTGTTTCTGATCTGTAGTTTATAGTTTTCCTGTCCGCTGGGAGCTGTAGGTGGATACATACTTGCTGCAACAGGGATGCAACCAAAGTAACCATGAGCCCATTTCATCGCTGTCCTATTTGCTATACTTCACTCCATTATAAGATATTGAGCTATAAATAAAACTAAAACAAGATTGTCTTGTCAGCAGTAAAGCCCAGAATAAAAGGTGTTTTGACTCCAATGTTTCCCGAGGAAATATTGGACTAGTGTGCAATATAATCCTGCAAATATTGCACTGGTACAATAATGAAGGGCAGATAACCAGGGCTTATATTACTATAGAGATCAGAGGCAGATTATATTATAAATGTACTGAAATCAAGTTATTTCTGGGGAGAAAAAAATTGCATTCACAAACTACATGCAAAAAATATGGATTGGGCAAACCATTTGGAGCACCACTCCTCTAAATGCCCACAGCTGGCACATAGAGTGCTGTGAATATTGTAAGGACATATGCATATAGATTTATTTCAACTGCTAATGTCAGTGCAATATGTAACAATTAAATTGCATGTTTTTCTAATACAATGATGCTTAATTATCTTCATGCTTTTGTAGGACTAGCTGTCGCCTTGCATGGCAGACTACCACTACCGGTGTATGAATGTGTGTATGAATGAGTGGATGGCTGGTGCTGTAAAGCGCTTTGGAGCCCCTCATAGGGGGCTGGAAGGCGCTATATAAGTAAGCTCCATTTACCATCTACCATTTACCTGGATGACTGAGCATGCACTTTTGATATCTTCATGCTCCTTAACATCTTGACTGTTGTGAGGATTGTTTTGTAAATTTTAGGGGTGCACCGGCTCCGTTTTCCTTAATTTTTGGACGTCAAAAATCTGCTGGCACTTACATGAGAAAATTTTTTACAGATTTTTTTTTTGTAGTTTTAACAACAATTGTCTAAACTCCATTTATATTTCAGAGCACTACCTCATGGCCAGTTAAAACAAGTCTTGAGGATATTGTTCAAGGGTATGTTTTTCAATAAAATAAGATTGGAAAATTGAAGGTTTACTGTGATCTTATAACCCCGACAGTGTCGCTTATAAAACAAAATCGGTATTGGCGAAAATCGGAATCTCAGGTCAGGCTTTTTAGAGATTGTTGATTGATAATGGGCCAGAAAACTGCAATTGGTGCACCCCTAGTAAATTGTAGTTTGTGTGAATTTACTGCAGACATGGAGATGCAGTTTAGAGTTTTGTGACATGCTGACAGCATCAATTGTACCAATACAACTCCCATCCTAAAGGTGGCACCACACACACCTGACAAAGAAGAGTACAACTTATTATACAAGCAGAAGGAGAAACAAGAAGGTCACTTGTTCATTATGTTGAGAAAATGTCTGAGTTTGTACTTTGCAAATGAATAACTTATCAGTCTGCGATCGGAAACACAAAACAATATATAATTTCTTATGGGAATTCACTTTGTGTTTTTTCCCGGGCAAATAGGAATATGACAAGGCAGCACATTTTTTAAACAGGAGGGAAATCATAGATACCAGAGTCAAGTGCTGTGGAGCAGCTAACCCCTACAGTACAATGAATTTCAGAGATTTCATGCAGCTGAAATCTTTGACTAAATCTATCATAGAGACAAAGCTCCTAAAACAAGCATTTCAAACAATGTCCAGTATTGGATTAAATATATTCAAAAGGTTAAAGTTAACAAGAATAATTTTCATAAAATACTATTATTACTATATATAATGGTTGTTATAACAAAAGCTTTATTCCCGTATGTGCCTGACCTGACCTCATGATGCCAAAGTTTGTATTGACCTTGCAGTTTGAGACATGTAAACACTTCTACAATAGAACAAGCTAGAGCTTTTTCATAAAACAAAACTAGATTGTTTTTAGTGGAAAGGATTAAAGTTGACAATCTTAAAAATAATTTAGATTATGACCTTATTGTTTTCCTAATCACCAGCAGCCATAGTTGTAATGAAAAGTGAACCAGCCACTATGAACTTCTCCCACAACCATTTTATCCGTTGTGATGTGGCTTTGCCTAAAAGTAACATAAAAACCTCAAGATACCTTTTAGGGTCTCCAGGATCAGCTGAAATAGACTTAACGAGTACAAGACAAATCAATTCTTATTCAGTTATAACAACAAAGAGAGAAGCCTTTATCCAGTTTGGTAGCGGTGTACTGTGATGGATTTTTTTCACTGCCGGTCTGAAAGCCAGTATAGATATTAAAAAATGAATGTGATTGATGAGTTTTGCTTTTTGTGTCTCGACTCGGAGTGCAATTGGTGGTACGATGGAAGACCATTTACAGCAAGTGCCCATTATGGAAATAGTAAAAAGCCATAGGTATTTCTGTCTAGACATCATTGTATCAGTGCAGTGGTTGTATTCTCTACAGATAAGCTGATATATGGCTTAAAGCTGAGCCAGCAACATCTAATGTCCTTTTCTCTCTCTCTTTCTTTCATGTGCGGTCTCGTCTTTTGTCCTGCCAATGTTCAACCAGGTAAGGCCACTCCCTTTACTTTAATCTTTCTCCCTCATAATGGCCATGCTTTTTTCCCCTTCCAAACCACATGCGCCTACATCTTCCACCACCCTCCTCATACCTTTAAGGATCTTTGATCTGAACATTTAAAAAGGTGGCTTAGGATTTTTTGACACAAATTCTTAGCATGTGTTTCAGTAATAGTTTAGCACTTTATCTTTTTTTTTAACATCTTAATGTTGTTACACATTGCCAACAGCTAATTTTTAACACTTGTATCACTATCATTTTATTTGTTGCCATAATCTCTAACTTTGTCAAGCTTTTGCAAAGAAAGTTATACAAAACTGTGGTAATATCAGAAGTTAGAATTTTACATTTCTCCATAACGATTTCTAAACTTTGTTTTAAATCATACATTTTCGCTTGTAAAGCAGTTTTTATTGGAGAGTGAAGGGCTTTGCTCGGTTCTGTCTTGTGCAATCAGTTTTTCTGCACGTGTTTTAGTACATTTAGGGATAAAATAAAATAAAAATAAAAGGGACATTTAAACAGTAGTGAAGCCTGGTGCACTATTTCTGCAAATCATTGCCTAAAGTTTATCACCTCACTGAAGATGAACAGTGTTGCTGTTTAGTTCACGGGATGGACTATCAACAGAAGATGGTTTAGCCTTTGAGTTTGTCTGGAGATTTGATGCTTTTATTAAGAAACCTCCCAGAATTGTTGTTTTTCCCCCCCCACACAAAATAAAAAATCTCTTCAGTCACAATAGCATCACTAACTGTCATTATCACTCTCAGATGACGGAGACATCCTTTCTTGTTTTATTCGCTCAGGGCTGTTCTTTTCCTGTTTCAGTCCAAGTCAACCCCTTGCTGCCTTTAGCTCCAGTCGCTAAACCTGGCCTATTCAACTGGTGGCCCAGGGGCCAAATCAGGCCAAATGGTGAGCTTAGTTTGGTCCAACAAGGGGTTCATTTTTAAATAAAACTAGATTTCCAGCCCCTGAGCTCTTGGCTTTCTGTAATTGTGGCCCCCTGAGCAATTTAGTTGAATAGCACTGCGCCAAAAGTTTGACAAAGTATTGCTGTGATAGGAAACCAGTCAGGTGCAGTTTACTTAGCATCTGCAATAATTGTCTTGTCAATAGAGGCCTATTGCTGAAATTGCGTAAAACTTCTCTTTTTCATTGGACCACTTGACTTGAAAGGTGTTGGCGCTATAGCGCATGTAAGAGCCTTTCAGTGTGCCTTATTGAGAAACAGTGGAAGCTTTGTGCGTCATAATAGGATTTTAATGCTGCCTTTTTGTGGCTCAGAGAAGATTTGTGCAGATTAAATTCTAGGCCAGTCTTGTGAATTCAAGCAGCTTTTAAGAATAAAAACACCTGAAACCCTAAGAAGCACCCCCCAAAAATGGAGTTGAAGTGCCTTTGATGTTTTGTAGCTCGACCCAAAGCTGTTTGTACCTTTTATTGTCACATAGACTTTGTGATTGATCGATGCTGACTTGCTCTTGTATGTAAGGACAGAAACTATCATGTTTGATGTGGCAGGCCCAGTTACTCGCCATGTTTGGTGTGGGATTTCTTCAGGCTTTTAAATGGACGTGGCCCCTACAATGGCCACACCATGCTGCTGTGTGAGGGACAAAACACCTGCCAGGAGTGGTCACGCCTCATCATGGTGCCTGTTCAAGTGGGAGGTCCTGTTGTCACTCATTGCAGAACTCACATTTTGTCTTTCACGCAATGTTTTGGAGGAGCTTTTAAAATGGCCTTTTTAAAAACTAACAAATGTAACCTCACAGATTGTGTTGTCCTTCTGTAACTTCATTTCATGAAACATGGTTCACTTGATTTAATGTATCTTTGTGCAAACAATTTACAGGGAGTCCTCGACTTACGAACGAGTTCCGGACCTAAGGACCGTTCGTAACCCGATTTTGATCTAAGTCAGAACCCATAGCATGTGAGTTCGTAAGTCCGGATTTTCGTTCGCAAGTCGGAAAATGTATGCTAGCGCTGCGCCAAACACCCGTTTTTCAACACAAACGTACA
>JARVJN010000144.1:31033914-31045195 GCA_031763805.1 Argolebias nigripinnis
ATATATATATATATTTTTTTTTTCCACACAGTGATATTTCTGGTAATTTTAATGATTATGTAACAAAAAGCCAAACTCCAGTTTCTTAGTAAATTAGAATATTACATAAGAACAACCGAGTCAATGCTTTAAGGGTCACCACACGTAGATGGATCCAGGATATGGGCTACAACTGTCCCATTCCTTGTGTCAAACCGCCTCCAAATCAGAGATGACAATATACGGTAAGTGTCTTATTACCTGGGCTTAGGACAAGGAGAACTGGACTGTTACACAGTGGTCCAAAGTCCTCTTGAGCTGACAATAAGTTGTGGTTTTCATTTAGGAATCAAGGCCCCAAACTCTGCAGAGGCTCAGAATCCAAGCTGGTCCTGATCAGCAGCAAACTGGCCTGACCTAAAGCCAACAGAGAATGTCTGTGATTTAAAGCCAGAGAAAGACGAGAGAGACTGGTGTCTGTTACTGGGCCTAACTGCATGGGCTGAAGGCCACTATCAAAGCAACCTGGGCTTCAACAACCAACAGGTCCACAGACTGATGGCCTCCATGTCACAACACATTGATGCAGTAATTCATCCAAAAGGAGATCAAATAATGTGCTGAGTGCAGATACTGTATGGTATATGAACATAAGCCAACATTTATGGATTAATAATTCATTTTATTGGTTTTACTTACCAGTCTAATTATTAGAGAAACTGAATAGTTTTTCACCTGCTGTAAGATATAATTATCAAAATTCATCGAAACAAACCCTTGAAATTATCACTCAGTGTTGTTGAATTAATTTATTGTTGAGTTGGATTTTTAAATAAATTACTGAAATTAACTTTTTGATTTTCTATTTTATTGAAATGTGCTGTATATGCATTAATAAGTTTAAAGTTGGACTTGGTGTTATATTTTTATTGTTTCATTTGTATGTCAATATTTCAATCTGTTTTTTTCTCTTTTTTTTAGGCCAAAGATGAAGAAACAATCAGTATGGAGAGAAAAAGTAAGAAGAAATGTTATTACAGACTCTTCAGATATTTTTATTACTTGACAGTAAAATAGAAGTGCTATTGTCAAGGGATTACAGATTTATGAAACTGATGTCTATTGAATGTCTCACTAACAGGAATCAAGAAAGAAGATGTCTCTCAGAGTGATACCCAGGCAGTACCAGAAGAACAAAAAAACTATCTCAAGTCTTTATTTGAAGCACTTCTACTATTGGGAAAGCAAAGCATTCCACTTTCAGGGTCAGCTGTTAACGTGGATGAAGGCCTTAAATCAAGTACCTTTCAGGCTTTGCTAGAATGTAGCATTAACTGTGGAGATGAAGTACTGAAGAAGAGGTATGATGCATCAAAGCAGTGCTGCTTCTCAGAGAAGCTCCATCAGTTGGTTGAGGTGTGTGAGGATTATGTGCGCAGTAAGGTGATAGAGGAAGTTAAACAAAATGGCTTTTTTTCTTTGCTTACCGATGAGCCTGTGAAGATCTCTAGGGAATGGTGCCTCCCAGTCTTTCTTCGTTTTGTGGCACAGTCTAAGTGCTTGCAGGAAAGATTTGTGGGGTTCTTGAGTATTGAAGAAGATGGAGATGTTGTGGCTGAAAAAATGTTGTCCATATTGACGGACAAATGGGGTTTAGATATGGACCAGTGTAGAAGCCAAGCCCACTCCTGCTCTGGGACACATTTCAGTAAAGTTAAAGCTTTTGCTGCCAAAGTGACAGAGAGATATCCAAAGGCAATGCTTACCTTTAAATCTACTCATGCCTTGAATGTGTCACTGGCCAATAGTATCAGACTCTCAGGTGTTCAGCTTGTCATGTCCACCTTTAAGAAGATTGAGTCCTTTTTCTGTGAGTCACCTTTGCTACAATTAGAGTTTGAGCATGCCATTTCCATTTTCTACCCGGACAAAGAAGACAAAGCCAACGAACTGAAGGAGACCTGCCGTACCGGCTGGACCAAACGAAACGATGCATTTGAGGTGGCAGTGGAAGTCATTGAGGCGCTGCTACTCTGTGTGGACAGTGTGCACGACAACGAGGACATGAGGTGGACTGACCAAGTCACACACAATGCATTAGACATCTCAAAAGCCCTGACTGATTTTGAGTTCATCATGGCGTTACTAGTGCTGAAGAACGTTACAGTGCTCACCCAGGCTTTTGGGAAAAACCTTCAAGGGGAAGCAGCAGACGCCCATTCAGCTGCAGTGTGTTCAAAAGCTGTAACAGACTCCCTGAAGGAAGTGTCTAACAACATTGACGTGTATCATGATTTCTGGTATGACGAGGCTGTTAACCTAGCCACAGCTATTGAGATCCCAGTGAAAGTCCCTCGACTGTTCTTGAGAAAACACCAAGGCGAACCTGGAACTATTCAGCCAGACACTTACTATAAGGAGAACCTGTCTTTTCCCATTGTGAACCACATCATCAAGGAACTGAATGAGCTCTTCTGTGACACCCACTTGAAGTCCTTGAGGTGTTTGTCTGTCATACCTGTCATTATAGAGCAGAACAAGGCTACGCAGCTTGAAGAGGAAAACATACAGATATTTAACGATGACATCCCAAACCCTGGCAGCCTTTCTGCTGAGCTGCACTGCTGGTCGGTTAAATGGAGCAAAAAAGCCAAAGGTGAGACTTTTCCTTCCAGTCTCCATGAGACACTGCAGCTGGCGGATGTCAAGTTCTTTCCAAACGTGTTGGTGGTCCTGAGAATTCTCAGCATCCTGCCTACCTTGGCTTTCAAGAGCAGCTGTGATGTAGTGTACAGGCACTTCAAGATGTACATGAAGAATATGGCTGACACATTCGAATCAAGAAGTCTAGCTGTGCTGAACATGAACTACGATGTTGAGTTTGATCTGGATGCGATGGTTGAGATGTACATGGAGATGTACCCAGACAGGCAGGAAGAGTCTCCTGAGCTTCCAGACTGATCACCGTGTTTTACTTTCTAGGCCTCAAATTAAATTCTGACATCCTGTTGGTCCTTTCATTTTATTTGTGGGGTTCAAATGTAAAAATGGCAGGAATGTAGTGACACTGTTCCAGTTATGGGTCAAGGACGAGAAGAACTTGTCAGAAAGAAGCTTACCGTGGAAAACAAGTTTTCTGTCACAAGTCATTCCTGAAGCTAAGTGTAGTTTATTCTACTGCAGAGTTTCTACACAGTATGCAATTAGATGTTTAGTATTTTCCAGGTCTGAGTGGGGAAAAATGAATTGTGAAGAAACAGTGTTTCTAGATTGTATTCATTTTCTATTTTCTAATAGTTCCAAAGCTGTTAAAATTGCCCCAACAAAAGTATGTTTCCTTTTCTTTTTTTTGTTATAAAAAATAAACATAGCCTTTGTAATGCTTTTAGTTGATTTACCACATCAAGCCTCAAGTTTAAGGTTTTATCTGCATCTTTGAGTTTCTGACTGAAAACGTTTGTCTGGCACAATTTTAATTTGGTGGATGTCTTCAATGAACAACAAAAAAAACATTAAAATACATTTATATTAAAAAAAACAGCTGAAACATTAGTAAACTGAAAAGATCAAAATTAAATATCAAGGTTGAAATACTTCTAAAATGAAAAATGGGACTAAAATTTTATAAAATGTTTCTCTGCCAGTTTGTGGTACCAGAACCTGACAGAACATAAATGCCTCAAAAACCCAAATTCTACATACATGTAGCTTTTATTAAACTAACAAATATTTTATTATGTGCCAGTTTATAAAAAGTATGCCTGATGAAGGCCTGCTGTCTGAAAATGGGTCTGAGCCTTACTGTTAGTTTTGTTATTGATCTAAATGTGCAAATAAAGAAGCCGCTTTTGGATTTGTTTGGTCATATACTGTACATCTTTTTTTTCATGTTGTATTTAACTGCTGTTTCTAAATATAATATCTGACCCAAAAATGTTTAAGTTTTTTTTACAAAACAGGATTTTGAAGACCAAGATTGAGAGTTTGGTCACTGCCAAGACATTTGTCATTTATTTTAAATACTGTCAATAAAGGAGTTTCTGTTTGCAGTTGTGAATCCACTCGTGCAGAGTCCAGTTTCACCAGTGTTTGGTGATTATTGGAGAAATATTCAAGTTAAAGCAAGTGGTAAATTCATTTTCTTTTTACTGTCTCTAGTTAGGAAAGTTACAAATAAAGATTTACATATTTAAAATAGTTTTCACTTCATTAGATGCGCTTCTCAAGCCTTTCTGTATGTGCTGAGTTGTTTTCTGTCACTTTTTGTATTTGCTTTCTTTTGGACAATAAAGTCAAATAAGACTTAACCAAAAAAAATCTAAATTGCGCATGACTCTTCATTGTTTCTTTTTCTAAACATATTTTAGTATTTAAATTGCATAATACAAATTACAGTAGTTAAATACTTGACAAAAACAACCAGAAAAAAAGAACAGACTGTTCTAGAAAAAAATTATTCTCATACTGGGTGAGCAATACAGTAGTCCATCGCCACTTTGAATTTCTTTTTTTTGCAGACTCGTTCTATCGCGGTTTTTCACAATAAGATTGGACATGACACACACTTGGCTGATTGATGGATGAGCCGCATGACTGGCATGGAATTTTTATTTAAAATAAATTATTTAAAATAATTCAGCACCTCCTTCACCTCTGTGCCACCCTTACTGCAGGATAAACTTCCTGCTGCAGCTGATCAGCTGATCTCTGTGCAGAGAGTAGAAGTGGGCGTGGCCAAGAGCGCTTGCAGGTGGCTGAGAACATCGGAGGCAGGGAGCTGAAATTACGACATTCTGTGCTCGCATTGGTTAGAATATTGAAAGAGCGTGGGAAGGGTTTAAAATGCCTATATATAAATATATATATACAAAAATAAACTACTACTTACTATTACGTACTAACGTACTACTATTCCTACTTTGCGGTTTTTCACTTACCGCGGGGCTTCAGGGTATGGACCCCGCGATAAACGAGGGACTACTACAGTGAGCAGATGGTATGAATACAGCAGCTTAAGGTACGAAATCAGCAGCATGGATAGATAGACGCACACACACAAACAATGTAATTGCCTACCTTCACCTTTCAGCAATGGGAAATAATACAAACTGAACAAAACTTTGGTCCAAAGTGCTATGTATCACAATTTGATGCAGATTATTATTATGCTGGATTAAGATTTATTTGCCAACAAGCCTGCTCCAAATCACCAAAGCAGATTCTAAACGGAGCTGCTCTGCTTTACGTTTCCTCACACTTCAGACTGCAGTGTGTGCAGTCCTCACCTCAGGATGTATGCTGGCCAGGGATTCGGTACTTAGACCCGGAGCCAGAGCTCATCCAGCTGCATCTCACTTGTTGGGATTCATCCAGAGTGTGGAGCCAGGAGGCCCGGCGTACAGGCAGGCTGTCTTACCAGAGTAGAAGAGAGCTCCCCTTGGGGCTATCGCTCCAGAAATCCCCCCCACCACCTCCCCCACCGCCTTCACGATGGACAAGGCGAGGAGCTTGACACCAGCTCTCAGACCTGCCAGCTCAGCGCACACCGTAGTCCTGCTGTAGACGAGCACATGCTGCGCACGTCAGCCAACACACACACACACCGCTCTCCTCTTCAGACAGAAGGGGTCTTGAGGGTTATGTTGCTCAATTTCTCTCCCTCTTTTCCCACTCTGGTTCTTCCTCTATCTTGGCAGAAGCTGCTTGCACCTCTCCCACCATGCAGCCATTACCCTCTCACAGTTTCTCTCCATGCTGTCATTTCAGCTCCCGCGTGTTTTCTCCTCCCTTTCTTTTCATTTACTCCTTTTCAGCCTCTTAACTTCCCAAACTCTTTTTTTTATTTTTTTTTTGCTCCTGAATCTTTTGACTACATCTCTATCTTTTTATTTTATTTTATTCTCACACCTCCACAGCCTTTTGCCATCATCACATATCGCACGTCGTCTACCTGTGTGGACGCAGGGGTTTATTTCACAAGTCTGGACCGGTCCAACCAACCCCACACCTCCTCCTCCTCCTTCTCTCCATCTCTCTTTGTCTGCCACTTCTGCTCTTTCAACTCTGCACTAATTTGCCGCCTCCTCTGAGCTTGGCCCCGACTCCGGCTCCTTTTTCCCTCGAGATGTGATTGCCTGCAGAGTGTGTGTGAGATTGTGTGTGTGTGTGTGTGCACATGGGTGAAGAAGTTTGATTTTTCGTGGCATTCTGTGAGAAATAAAAAAAGAGGTTCACCTAGTTGAGTTTGGCTCATGTGCACAAATACATGAGTGTGTTTGAGAAGGAGACAGAGTGTGAATTCATTACAGTTTGTGTGTGTGTGTGTGTAGTTCACCTCTTCCCCTCTTGTAATGAAGCAGATTGCATTAAGAAAATGCGAGTGTCGTGGGATCTTGATAAGCCTTAGCTTTAAAAGCCCCACCTGCCACACACACACACGCACACACACGTGCACAGACTGTGCCCAGTGTTTCCCTCAGGGCATCTCTGCAGCTAGCAAATCATTTATCACACAGTAATGGCTCTGATGATCGCCCCCTCCCTTTCCCGATTTCTCCACTTACGGGGGGGTATGTCCTAGATTTTCAATCACGGAGCTGCTCCCACACAGATAGGTTCTTCACACCGCGTCCATCTCCAACCTGCTCAGTGTCTGTTTTCCACCAAAAGTCAACCACTGAGGCAATTATGATAATTAAATAAAAATAACTGAGCGTATTAGTCCGTAGAGTTAATCGGGAAATACTTGACTCAAACTTAAATGTAGTATACAGTACAGTATATTGTATTTAATCCCCAAGAATGGAGATTATGAACAGATTACATGTCTTTATTTGATTGAAAGCTCTAAAAATGCAACAGCAGCTTGATCTAACTGTTGAGTCAGCGATGATATAATTATGTCGCAATATTTACAACCAATACTTGATGCTTAATAAAGTTTTTTTTTTTTTTTGGATTAGATTTGTTTAGTAAAATCTCCAGGAATAAAGAGATTCTCGTTGCCTGGCAACTTCACAATGATGACATAGCTTTGGATTTAACTGTCTATACTGTATTTGAAGTGTTCACTCCCCCACTCAGTACACTGCGCTCACCATATAGACCACAGTATATAGGGGACAGGGGACGGTTGGGTGATTTCTGCTTTTCGAGCCCTACTTGAACGCAGCACATTTTATACATTTCAACAAGAGATTTTGTGTGTGATATTGTGCACACTTTTTATTTTTCGAACTGTCAGCAAAATATCTCAAGGCACTGGGCATATTTTAATAAATATATCCATGAGTGACCATTTAATCCTGAGATAAGATGGTCATCACAGTTAATTGACTTTAGAAAATACAGAAATAGGCTAAGAGCCAACAAAAGTTAAGTTGAGTTATCTGGATGGTTTTGTTTTTATTTACCGTATTCATTTACTTTTTTTAAGTATTTCTTCTTTCATCCAAAGGACTTCATCAGTCCGAGGAGCTGCAACAAACTCAGTCGCACAAGCAGCACAATCACATAGTGAACCAACCAGTTTGCTGGAGATAAGATGGTTTCTGGAGCCCACCATCTCCCCTGTCGACTCATCTGAGGCAGCCACAACCATCAATTTGAACCATTTTGGCTATGGCTGCCTCAAAGAAGTCGACAGGGGAGAGGGCGG
The DNA here is from genome assembly GCA_031763805.1 of Argolebias nigripinnis. Classification (NCBI taxonomy): domain Eukaryota; kingdom Metazoa; phylum Chordata; class Actinopteri; order Cyprinodontiformes; family Rivulidae; genus Argolebias; species Argolebias nigripinnis. The sequence goes on from JARVJN010000144.1 coordinate 31,041,551, forward strand.
GCTCCAGAAACCATCTTATCACCAGCAAACTGGTTGGTCCACTATGTGATTGTACTGCTTGTGGGACTGAGTTTGTTGCAGCTCCTCAAACTGATGAAGTCCTTTGGATGAAGGACCAAATGCTTCAACAAAAACAGAGAAACCATCCAAAGGACCAGACTGAACTTTGTTGGATTTTTTACCTGAATTACTGAGCATGAACTTTGATGTGAAGCTAAGATGTTTCTACAGAAAATGAGATAAAATCGTATCAGTACTAGAGCGTCCTCCTAAACTCATATTTCGAGTGCTAACAGAATGCAATATAGCTTTGCTTAAATATGGCTTGCAATGTGGCAGTATTTTGAGATGTTTATAGCATATCCAGTCTATTTATCCTTCAAAAAGGAAAATAATACCCAAATGAGTGAAGAATAAATCCATATATATTAGACATTTCTTAATTTAAACCTTATTTAAAGACAAGCTGCCATTTCATTCTTTGTGTTCAGCAACCACTTCTTTGATTGATTGCTTTGTGTGGTACGAAAAATAAACCTACCATGTTCTTAACGTTACGAACCACCAAGGCTGTGCAGACAAAGACAAGAACATCACTGAAACAGACATCCCAAGAAACAGGCTTCACTGCTGGCGTGACAGAAATGACTGCAATCTTCAATAGTAAAAGACACAAGATTACTACTAGAATGAAACGTTTTCTCACAAACAGTAGTGTGCCAGTGTTCTTTCTTCAGAAGGCAGAATTAACTAGTCTTGGGGCCTTATTTTCTCTTTTATCCCTTTTGTAGCTGCTGATACAAAGCTATACAGACTGGGCTGATTGGTAAAAATGAAATGCTCCGTATAGATTTTTAATCTTCAGAAGTCAATAAATGGTTTTATCTGTCTGATGTTTTGGGGCTACCAGTATATAAATTATTGTCCAGTTCTGCTTTAAACCTTGTGAACATAGAATTACAGCATCAGAAGCTTCACGGGCTGTAGCTGTGACAGCTTTTGAGATTCTGGGATTAAAATTCCTTTCTTGAGGTGGGATTTTTCTTTGCAGAGTTGTATTTTTATACAAAGGATGAGACCAGACAAATACAGTAGTGCCAGCTTATCCAACAGGCCACCGTTGTTTTTATTTTCACCTTCATACTACGTGGCAGAATTGGACCTTTTTTCATTCTAGCTCTATTCGGAGGAGAAAAAAGTGATATTTAAATGGACACATCTTGCTTGGATTTGTACAGCTGCCCGCACGTGATACAACAGTTCTATATTGTCTGTTAAACAAAGGACCGTTGCACTGTGGAGCTTTGATTGAACTGATCTCGTGACAGCCAATCGGATGAGCCATTGAGCTTCTGGTTCATTTGTTGCTGTGGAGAGGTGAGATATACGATCTGCCTTCAGTTCCCCAGGGACTCCCTAGGCCTGGTAAGGGCTTGTAAGGGTCAGATGGCAAAGATCTGGATTCGATCAAGAGGGGGGGATTGTTGCTGGAAATCTGAGAGGCAGACCAGGACTCGGTGGAGGGATAAAGAAACAGTAAGAAACCTGATATAGGAAAAAAGTGTCCTCCTGTTTTGGATGCAGCCAGTGTCGTGTTTGGGCCTGCGCAGTTCCATTGTAGACGTTGCCAGTATGTTTTCATTCAGAAAATGTAGTGGCATGTGGAGAAATGAAAGGAAGGGATAGAACTGACAGAATGCAAATTGCTTGCCTGGTGTTGGAATGAAAATGAAATGAATGGCAGATGAGGTGTTTCTCCTCACTGTATAGAAATACAGTGACAGAAGTGACCCAGATTGTCTAAAGAGCGGCTACAAACGACTGCAAGTGAAACACTGCCTCACTCTTCCTCTTCTGCGTTGACTCTCTTCTTTTTCAGCTAACCTTTTTCCCCTGTTCTCCTTCAACCCCCCTTTTGCTTTCCTATCATGATCTCTGGAATGGTTCTTTGCAATAAAATCACACAAATCACCCTTTCCCAGGCCTCGGCATGGCGTTTTCTGCGTACGAGGTGTTACCGTAGCAACAGGGCGATAATTCTTCCCCCCGCTGTCTCGTGCAGATCGTGTTGCATGAATTTGGCATGACATATGAGACCTGGGATATCATTTATTCCCTCTGAACGGGCGCTGGCTGACTGATGCAACTGTTTGAGGCTTTAACTATGGCCGAAGAAGCCATTTGTTTTGTGATGGCACAGTGGTAAGGGGTCTTCAGGGCACTTTGTGCACATGGTAGGTGGGTGATTGACAGTATGGCAGCTTAACGCTACATGTGTTGACTCTGCAGAGATGTGAATTTCTCGCTCTGCTACGGTACAAACTTGCTACAAATTGCTCCTCTTATGAATGAAAGCTGCATTTTGTTAGACCCTTGCCCGATCCACCTGAAATATTAATAGTCTCGTCAAAATGCAGCTGGTGTTGATGGCTTCTAAAAGTCTTGTTTGGTTCATAGCCATGATTGTTCCTCTTCATTTACCTCGTTTATCAGTTTGTTACCCAGATTAATAATGAATGAGGCTGTTTGTTTCCTCTGTGACATATTGAGCTCATCATCCTCATGTTTTTTTCCTTTTATTCCCCCTCAAAAAATTAGATCCGCTGCCTGTCCCATCTCCATTTCAACCTCTTCTGGTTGACGAACAATTTAATACATCAGCATACACTTGTTTTTTTATTTTATTTTACTGAGTCCTATTATTAAAAATTGAACATGTTAGAGTTCTCAGCTTTTTTATATATTCAAACTGATATGGAAGGATTTTATTAATCTGATAATATAGAAGGAATTTTAAAGCTAGATTTATTCGTCTTCTACTACTTTCATTATGTAAGTAATTGTTTTTTGTACTGAAGGACACGTAGGCTATCAGTGTGCGCTCCAGTTGAGAGTCTTGAGGTCAGAGAATTTGATCAGTGTGTTCAGAAAAAAACAATCTTAAGAATTTAAGTTGGAGCGAAACTCAAACGTAACATTTATAAATAGCTCAAAATCCTTTTTGTGGCTTTTCTTAAAATTTGCTGTGCTTGAAAGATGCACTGAACCTTTGTCAACACCTGAAATGAACTACACCAAATCTCATACTTAATTCTATAAAATAACCATCAACTAACTATTTTTATTCTATTCTATTCCTTTTAATCCTTTCACAAAACACCTAAAGCCACCAGAGAAAACCAAGAACATAGGCAGTATAAAGGTGTTGAAGTTAACCCGCCTCTGTTACACCACTGAACTGCCAAGCGAGGAAGTAAGAGAGCAAAATGGTTGATACACGAAGGGGTAAGCTGGCATTGCAGCTCTAGGGTGTGATGTAGGGGTGAAAAACAGTCTGTGCGACCATCCTGCTGAAGGCTTTAGAGCTAGGGATGCACCGTTACCACATTTTTTCAAACCAAATATAAATACAGTACAAGTACATGTACTTATGTTTGAGTATATGCCAATACCAAGTACCAATTCAACAGACTGTCATCACTAGGCCTGTCACAAAAACAATAATGTCAAATTCAAGAAGAAATGTTGGTTAATTTTCATTTATGGTAAATGGAGCTTATTTATATAACGCTTTCTAGCCCCTTGTGAGGAGCCCCAAAGCGCTTTACAATACCAACCATCCACCCATTCATACACACATTCATA
>JARVJN010000144.1:32340048-32350890 GCA_031763805.1 Argolebias nigripinnis
AAAGGCGTTATTGTAATTCTTCAGGTAAAATCACGCGGCGCGCAATTTCCCACAGTGATATGTTGCACCTCGTTCCCTTCCTTCATGGAACATGAGTTATGGTGCATAACTTTCAGTTTTTCCCGTCAATGGGTTTTGCATTACAATGGGATTTTGTGAAAAATCATCAGAAAAAATGATTCAACGTTGTCAGTGAAGAACATGTAATTTTATTCCATTTCCTAAACGGAGTCTGGAAAAAGGTAAAAGATGGATAAATTCCTGCAGTCGACCTCGTGAGCACTTTATGCTTTAATGCACTTTTTGCTCAGTGGGTCTATGTAGTAAATGTAGATATGGCTCTGTGGACACAATTATTTGTTGCTGCTTGACAGTTACAATCTTCCAAGTTCTTGTGCAAGTTCATCTTATGAAGGGAGGTTTTTCCACCCATCAGATTTGTATCTGCAGCAGGTAAGATACTTTTCCACAGAATCACATAATTAAAAAAAAAAGCTATCTCTGTAATGCAGTCTCAACATGTTTGCTCTGTTTTCTCCTTTAAAGAGGAAGATGTCTGTTGGGAGAGCTGGCATCTGTGTTTCTGTCTTGGTCCCAGAGCAGCAGGTAACTCTGTTCCAATCACAAAGGGAAGCCCCTTCCCACCGCAGCAATTTCAGTGTTTTTCTTTGTCTTGCTTGAGCTGAAGTTTTACAAAGTCACTTATGTGCTGAGTGAGTTTCACGACCACTGGGCCCTTGAAACCTGTAAGGAAAGCATTTTGACTTCCTTCCTGTAAAAAAAAACCTGTCCTTTCTGCAGAAAAGTTGCTTCTGTCGAACGGCAGCGATACGCACCGAGAGATTAGCTCGTGGCCTGACGTCACTGCCAGAAGCTTGTAAAACTAGGAGAGTATGCAGTGATAGAATCCAGAGCTCTTTCATTAACTGGGAAAAACAATGATATCTGACAGCCGCTACATAAAAAAGTACTTCACATCCTGAAAAATGTTTAGTTTCCAGTTTGTTGTGAAAAAGAACAGACATCATCTGCACAAAAAGCTCCATAAACATCTTGAACATCTGCAGTTTACAAGAATGTAAAACACAAACGATTACATGACACAATTTGTTTTTATTGTGTATCTCCACCCTCTGAGCTGCCAGCTCCGTCTGACGGAGGAGTGCAGTTTACGAAAACATCCATCGTTTAGCTTCCAGACACACTGGCACTTTGCTAATGAGTTTTAATTAACATTTGTCCTTAAAAAAACACAAAGGTAGCTTTATTTTAGTCTGTTTTGCAGAATCTGAGAGTCATCAACACAAACACCTGGATCTGCAACAGCTGTGATAAAAAGAGACATTTTTTTCCCACTTTGTTTACTAATTGATGTCCGGAGCTGCAAAACCTGCTACAACTGTGTACTGTCCCACTGGTGGCCTGTGGACCACTACAAGTTTGTTGAAGATGGCTTTTCCAGTCAGTGGGGGTGATATTATAAAACGAAAAATGTCTATTATTAACATTTACCGTATTTTTCAGACTATAAGGCGCACCTGATTATAAGGCGCATTAAGCGAAACAAAACGGTCAGATAAGTCCAACTTTATTCAACTTATTTGCGATAACCACATAAAATTGGTTTGAGGTCAGTCACCAGAATTAATACATAAGGCTCACGTATTTTAAGTGCGCCTTATAGTTCGAAAAATACGATACAGGTAGTCCTCAACTTACGACGTAGGTCAGTTCCTACGCAGCGTCGTAAACCGATTTTCGGCGTAAGTTGAAGTATACGTACATACTGCACCATATACATGTACAGTACTGTATTACCAAGCACTTAGCCTATCCTAACACAGTACCCTACATAATTATCAAAAACACATACGTTTGGGAGCCATAATGAAGGGAAGAAGAGTTATGGCCTACTGGGATGCTGGTGACGCCGTCCTCCTCGGTCCATCCGCCGTATTCCGTTTACGACGTAAAACCTCGTTCACAGTACAGTACAGTATTCCTCCACCGCTGCACAGCGTACAGTACAATATTTTCTGCCGCTGCACCGTGTAGTGATACAACCTTGACCTCTGGAACACTTCTCTGACTGCTCTCAGTAATGACCTTTTCTGGGAGTTACTCTTGAAGGGACAGTAATACTTTTATTACTTTTATTTTGAATCAAAGAGACACAAATCAGAAGAGACTTCCTTTAATTTGTGTTAATTCAGAACTAATTAACAGAATAACTCTTGTCATTTTTTGTGATTATTTGTTATTCATATGAGCAGTGTTATTCTTCATTGTATGATCATGGTTTATGCTGTTAGAGCGCTGATCACTTCTTCATATGATGAAGTAAAGTGAAGAAACATGTCAAGTTGAACTTTTCAGATTTATTTTAGAAATGTTAACACATAAATCTAAGCCTAATCCAAGTTATCTCATAACTGGTGACTGTGTTCTATTTTTTCCTAAAACAATTTCTCTATCTTATCATAAGTGACCTAGCACTTGATCTCTTCCTCTAAATCTCCACATTCACGTCTCCTCCCGGCCGCACGAGCCAATCGGGAAGAGATACATTCTGTTTTCAAGCTCTCTACAAAAGAGCTCTGACTTCCTGTTCCCTTCAGTCTGCGGATGAAATCTGAACTATGAGGTGTCATCTAAGAACTGAATGATTGTTTGGTCAAAACACAAATGACCACGTCATCAGTTAAGGACTTATAACATGCTAAGTTATAAGTCATCCTCAAGCGCTAAGCCTGCTTTAATGAAATTCCTTCAAAGAAGCTTTTATCTTGAAAAACCACACCGGAGCTGAGGCTGTTACCCCGGAGAGGTGGAAGCCGACTTGTAGCGAGCCGCTGGAAGCTGGATGCTGGTCGCCTTTAAACCGTAGCAGAACGGACGGTTCGTGCACAAACGGTTAATAAGGCTGGGACTAGTTTACCGGGCTGAGACCAAGAATCTTCGCACAGGTAAAACGTTGATGGCCATTCGACCAAAGTCGAGCGGAAGCCGCCGAGGAACTGCCATGTTTTCTGGTTACACATATCAAGATATTTCCTTCCTCACTACCCTCTTACCTTTCACTCCATTCTCCTCCTAAACTTTCTTCTTATATTCTTTTGCCAGTACTAGTTTTAAGTTAACGTGCCTGCAGAACAAGTAAATATGTCAACTATTACTTGTCTGTTGTTCAAAATTTAAATCTGCCGATAGTTAAGGTATCAGAAATTGATCAGAACCAATCCTCATGAAATGTTGATGTAATTTAATGATTCTGTTATTAAATAGTTCATCTCCTGGTGAATCAACATAAGTAACGTTTCCTGTCAAGTTACATCTCGTCTGGTCACACACAAGTTCATGTTTAAATCCTAAAAAGAGAGAACCTGTGAATATTGATGATCTACCTGGATTATTGAGCATGCATCAGGGTATTGATGATAAGTTTGTGTCAGATAAAATCTACTCACTCTTTCATTTGGAATATTGTACAGTCAGTAGAACTGACTAGTGCATATATCTTACAGTAGCAGCGGAGGAATACTGCACTGTACTCTCTAAAAAAGCTAAGTCTGGTCCTTTGGACATTCAAAAAACAAAACTGTACTGTGAACGCGGTTTTACGTCGTAAATGAATGGAGAATACGGCCGGTAGACCGAGGAATTAGGCCATAACTCTTTTTTCCCTTCATTATGGCTCCCAAATGTATGTGTATTTTGATAATTATGTAGGCTACTGTGTTAGGATAGGCTAAGTGCTTGGTAATACTGTACTGTACATGTAATACAGTACTGTACATGTATATGGTGCAGTATGTACGTATATTTCGACTTACGTTAAAATGTGGTTTACGCCGCTGCGTAGGAACGGATCTCTGTCGTAAGTCGAGGACTACCTGTACTCTACATGCATCAAAACCATTTCACAGATTTCCTATTAAATCTCACACATGAACATACCGGTAAACATTAGATTACATTGAAACAAATCTACAAAGGGTCCATTATTCTCAGCTGATGTTTGATCTATTCAACAACATTGTCTAACTTGCCTCTTTTGCAATATGATTTGTTTTTGTTACAAACAATAAATGTCACTTCAACTCCGTGTTGCTTTGCATTTAAATAAATAGTATTACACATTGATAAAGTAATAGAAGGGAAACATTCTTTAGTTTGAGTGTGGCTAAATCAGTTTAGCTGTTTTATTTATTTATTTATTTAATTTTATTTTTTTGTTACCAATGCAACAAAGGGAATACTCTTATAATCATGCATATTCAAAGTAACATTTCCTGTGAAAGTATGAAAATCCAAGCTGTTGTCTTTTAAAGGATTCAAGGTTCTTCATTGTCATTCGCATTGCATATGGTACATGAGTTGGAACGAAATTGTGCACACAGGGTCCCAGTCACATTCAACATCATCTAAAATATAAGGTGTAAAAAGAACCAGTAAATAAGGATTTAAGATATAAAATAAGATTTATGCTAACAAATGCCCAATAGTACGCTAAAAGATCTAAGATATATGCAAGTCACTAATTGTGCAAAACAATGCACAAACAGCAGCAGCACAATTCTTATTGTTTCGGTTCAGCTATAATTTACACGCTTAATGCGAGCGGAGTCAGGCTCAGAGCTGACCCCAAAACTAACATAAACTGGGATTTATTCAAAGCATGCAAGAAACAAGGGGCCAAAAGAGTCTAGAGAGTCAGTGATGATGCAACACAAAACATAAATGCATTTTTGATACAAGCAAAAAGAAACCTTGTTTTTAGAGAAAAATTAATATCTTAACAGCTAAAGCCCTTAATTTGTCTACCAAATAATCATATTTGTTATAAATAAATGGTAATTCTGTTTTATTAAGCACCACTGTCAATACGAAACTAGTGAGAGAACAGCATATTAAGAGGAAAAAGACTGGTTAAGTAGTGAATTAAAAAGGGATTAAGACTGTTGGTAATGACAACACTGGAGCCTGGAAACCTTGTTGATCAGCACCAGTAATGAAATCTGCAGGTTGTTATTGTGTGTTTTTAACAGATCTGTTCTGATGTTTGGGCCCATCTTGCCTCATTTCACCATCTGCATTTATTTCATTATTCACCTGATGCTGCAGTAAACAAGGCTGTTATTGTCACAAGATGACTAATCAGGTCCTTTTTTTAGTGGGCACATCTGCTCTGATAAACCACTTCTCTCCCACCTGAACACACAACACATCACACCGTAAAATCACCACTGTACAAACTCAGGTGTGCACAAACTAGCCAGAGATAGTCAACATTCATTAAAATAATATCCACTGTTAATTAGTGTTCTAAGTCATGAAACAGCTGCTTCTCAGCCATGCGTTCCCAACCCACACATGAGTTTGATGTTCTTTTGAATCTGGTGCTGAAGTTTTAAACGAACAAGTATGCAGCGAGGCCTTATTTAACCTGTTCGTCTTGAAATCAAACACTCATTAACGATGGCTGTTCTTCACTCGTTATCCTCATTTGACATAATCTGGTTCCTACTTCTGAATAAGTCAACTTCCCCAAGGGTACTGGTATATAAGAGCCATGTCACTCCTGCTTTACCGGAATCTCTCTCTCTCTCTTTTTTTTTTTTAACCACTCCTCATTTCTTTGTTCTCATTTAGTTGACATGGGAGAGGTCTTGTGAGGATATGACCTCTCTGTGTATTGTTATAAGACACAGTTCAGATCTATTGGCTAAAACAATCTGGAACAATGAAACAAAATAAAGAAATAAAAACTTTGACTTGTTACAATTAGTCATTATGTTGCATTGATGATGGTTTGGTCCACTGATATAAAATGATACACTGTCTGTTCTCTGAGACAAAACTTGAGCTCTTGCAAGGCATAGATGAATACACTGTCCAATTTTTTGTTAATTTTATGTTTATTCATTTACAGTTTCTACCATTTTGTCTTTGTAGTGTTTAAATAATACAAGTTGCTTTCATTTGAAATACAATCTCGATTACAATAACAGGAAGTTGTTTACATTTTTGTTAAAAACAAAATGCTATGATGTACAAATTTGAACACTTTTTTTTAATTACAAAAGAATATCTAAAAAGGGTTACTAAAACAACTGGATTTCTATTCTAAAGCTGAAGACCTTTTGCTTTCAATCCAGAAGACTTTATCACTTCAAAAATGACTGGAGTGTGTGGAGATCCATGCCTGGTTGTGGCCTGGTTGTGGAGGTTCACCTGCAGGTTAGACTGGAACTACCAGTACTTACCCTGCACAACGGAGGGTCATTGGGCTCTTGTCTGGCTCATGAGAGAGATGTTTTGGTCACATACATGGAGATGTGAATTGGAGTGGAGCTGATTGGGAATCTGGCCTTGCATTGTAAGTTTTTGAAAGTTGACATCTGAGACCTACCTCTTTTTGTTGGTTTAAAAAAAGTTTTTCTCATTTGAAAATATGAACATTTGATGGATCATGACCTAGATGACTGAGAATCACCAGCACAATGAATCCATTCATTATCTTCACCGCTTCTTCCTTTTTGGGTTGTGGGGGGTCACTGGTGCCCATGTCCAGCAGTCACTGTGCGAGAGGCGAGGGACACACTGGACGGGTCGCAAGTTCATCACAGGGACACATAAAGACAAATGATACAACCATTCACTGTCTCATTCACACCTATGGACAATTTAGAGTTATCATTCAGACTAACACGCATGCTTTTGGTCTGTGGGAGGAAACCGGAGTACTCGGAGAAAACCCACACATGCACAGAGAGAACATACAAACTCAACCCAGAAAAGCCCCCGCCGCCGGGATTTGATCCGGTGGCGTTCTCGCTGAGAGGCATTAATTATAACTCTACAACTGAGCCACTGTGACACCCCATTAGAAGATGCAGTAGTAAACTCTTCAAATGTAGAAATGAATAAGTAGAACCATTGTCTTTAAAGGAAAAATAAATTAATATTGAATCTTATGGTAGAAGCCGAAGTTTGGTTAGGGACAATAAAAGCAAGTCGTACAAATAAGAAACAGCTGGAAGGGCATTCTGCAACAAAGCTGATTAATTTTTAACAGGTCAGAAGGAATACTGGGTATAAAAGAACATTTTAGACAGGACAAATCTTTAAAGTAATCAAGATAGACCTAAGTTCACCACGCTGTAAAAATACAATATCTAAAAGTAATGAAACCATTTCAGAATATTGTTTCTCTGTGGAAAATGGTGAAGATTTAAAAAATCCAGTCATCTACATTTCATAATATCATTAAAATAGTTCAAGTATCTGGAGAAATCTGTGTGCACAAAGAACAAGGCTGGAAGTCAGAGTTGGATGCTCATGATCTTCAAGCCCTCCGGGGCCGCTGCATTAAACGGGGGTCTTTTTCTGTTATGGACATCAGTGCATGGGCTGAGGAACACTTCCACAAATCACTTTCTGGAAACAGTTCACTGTGTCATCAGCAAATAATTAAAGCTCCACCCTGCAAAGAAGAAACCATATGTGAACAACAACCAGAAACACTGACATCTTCTCTGGACAATAGTCCATTTAAAATGAACTGAGGCAAAGTGGAAAACTGTTCTGTGGTCAGCCAAATTGACATTTTAAAATTGTTTTGGAAACTTCATCCTCATCTTCTGTACTAAAGAAAAATAAGACTAATCTAGCCTGTTATTGGCACACAGTTCCAAAGCCTGCCTCTCTGATGGTATGAGGGTGCATTATTGCTTCTGGCATGGGCAAACTGTACATCTGGAAAGGTACCATCAATGCAGAAAAGTGTGTACAGGTTTTAAAACATGCAAACATCCAAACAATTTCAGAATCAGGGTTGTAAATATAGAGCATCTCAATTTTATTTAGTCTTACGCTGGGCAACTGAAATAACCTAATGTTCATATTGCTGTTTGTGTCCAAAGTTCAGTTTTTATTTAATGTAAATCATATTCACTTTAATTTTTTTTAAATAGTCTCATCTCGGACATCAGACATACGTGAGTTTGGAAACCGATTGATATGGATGAGTTGCTCACAGTTGTCAGTCGGCTTGTGTTACTCTTCTGCTGTATATTTCATAGCGTATGGCCAGATGGTTCATGCTTTTTTAGGGTGGGGGAGAGAAGTATCGCCTTAGAGAACTGGCAGACTTAAAACGTTGGCCATTTCAGCGTATTTGGCAAATTACCCCCTTCACTGTCATTTTTTCAATGACACTGAATTTTCACAGTTTTCTAGAATTTTTGTGTGTGTGTTTGTGTGTGTGTGCACCTTGCACTGACTCATTCAGCCAATAGCTGTGGGCTGCAATGTGAGGCTGTCAGTGCTTTTTGCTAAATATGCTAATAGCCAGACACCTGTTTGTATAAGAGGAGAAAAATGCAAAGCTTTTTGTCGAAGACACTCCGAGCACCACCAGATAACACAGAGGACCAGCAAACAAGTTGATTTTTATTCTTTGTTTATGGTGGAAAATTCATAGCTCACAGTAAATATTTATTCTTCTGACTTTTATGTTATTCTGTTAATTTGGTTGACTCGAGAACAAGAGGCACGTCAGCCGTGTCACATGGGCTGTAAATCTTTTTTTATTTTTCCCATCAGTGATGGAGCCCATGACGGTGACTACGTCAGTGGTTGGACCAGATGAGTTCGACCGCAATGTCCCCCGGATCTGCGGAGTGTGTGGGGACAAGGCCACCGGCTTTCACTTCAACGCCATGACCTGTGAAGGCTGCAAGGGCTTCTTCAGGTGTGTGTTGCATTCACTTGCCGTTTCTGTAATTATTGTATAAATGTGTGCTTCCTTTTAATGCTGTTAGTTTAGTGTACTTTGCAGTCTTATGCGGAAGAGATGGAATTTGTATTGTTTGCTAATCTGATAAGCTTTAGTACATATATAAGTGTTTCCCCTAGTTAACTTGCCATGGCGGGGTGCTCATCTCATCCATGATTTTTGTTGACGGGGACAGAGACATGTCTGAGCGCAGCTTGTACTAACAGTTTCTGAGCCGGGGCGGGAGGCATTCAGCATGAGGGAAAAGGCCACGTGAGTGCTGCCTTTAGCTTTGTAGCTAGAGAGCCTGTATTTCACGCCGCTAGCTTAGTGCTATGTCAGTGCCTAGTTGGGGTGGGGGGTAAGTCTGGTTTGGTAGGTGGGGTGCTTGGTTCTGTTGACGGGGTGGGGCACCCCACTTGTAACTGGATGTTTTTAAACAGAGTTGGGTTTGGGTCCATCTAAATTCCAGTTATTAAATATTTCTGGAATAAACATGAAAACAGTTTGTTGGAAAATTATTGTTATAATACTTTGTATAATCTTATTATTAGCCATGCTTTTCTGAATGATGTTGATTGTAGTGTTTAACATCATTGTATTTTTTTTGCTTTTTACCCGTCATGCAAAACAAACATGCCATCACTCTTTAAAGATTCAATATTCATAGAGTAGTTGTCAGTAATCTTGTGTTTTTTATTCTTGCTTTATGTACCGTAGTCACAAACACAACATATACTTTTTTAAATATTTGGCAGATTTAGAATTCTGTAAGCTGGTCATTTTAATCATAAGAGCTTAAGTGAAAAAAAATGTATCTTCTTCTTTTAAACTATTTGGAAAATGCACATTTAATCACAAGAATTTCTGCCTTGGCAGCCCTCTTTTTTTAGTAATTTATTTCTTCAGTAATAATAAAAATATGGATTATACTTATTTACTCAGTTCTTTTCATGTGCACAAAGTTTGAATGTTTGCAAGTTTGCATTTAGTTTTTCATGCTAATCCTTTTGCTTCAAAATGTCTAAACAAGCTAAAACAAAAAGATATTGTCCCTCATATTTGATCTACCCTTAAAATAAACTATTTTGACTGTGTAACTGGTTCCTTTTGCACTTGTGCAGGCGCAGTATGAAACGTAAAGCCTCTTTCACCTGTCCGTTCAATGGAAGCTGCACCATCACCAAGGACAACCGGCGCCACTGCCAAGCCTGTCGTCTTAAACGCTGCATTGACATCGGCATGATGAAAGAGTGTGAGCAATCTTTCTTTTACTATTTAATCTCTCTCTATGCTTGGCAGTGAGTTCTCATCTATTTTTACTCGGAACAGTTTGATCCAATTTTTTTAGCAGTGCCTTTATAGCGGAGTCCTTCAATTGTCAAATTTCTTCTGAAGATGGGTTCTCTGTGTGAAATTCACAGTGTGGGGAGTGGGCAGTCAATGTGTAGCATACAGGAACCTGGATATAATTTTAAAAGGTTTTGTTTATTTTACAGCATGTTGAGGATTGGCAACATATTTTTGCTCAGATATTTTTATTATTTCTTTTAATTAAAATATAAAGGCAAAAATTCCTAATGTGAACAATCTTTTAAAAAATATATGTTTTATGGGGTCAGAAATTGGTTAAAGAAGTTTGGTTATAGCATCTATTTGAACTATTTTATAGAACGGTAAATTGAGTTTACTTGAGTTGAGTCAACTGATAACACTGAAATGATCAAAAGCATGTTCAGGGTTCTTTCTATATTTTCCAGCTGTAAGTAGCTGAACCAGGTGACTTCCAGCCGAAGGACAACAAAAGGGCTAAAACTCACTGATATTTTATCATGTTTTGTTGCTGTGCTTATATACTTCAACATCAACTGAGGTAAAAGGGACATATAGGTAAAACTGACCTCAGTTCAGTCTATGTTGACTGATCACGACACCTGGTTCTTCAGGTTTGTCTGATCTCTAAAAGCTAAAATTCATTCAACCTTCATTTATACAGGCTAGCCTCGTTGAGCCACGGGGACTCATTTACAAGAGGGACCTGTCTCACTCACACCCAGGGTCAA
>JARVJN010000144.1:34070224-34080317 GCA_031763805.1 Argolebias nigripinnis
ATTGTGTGTACAGCACTTTGGTCCTGTTGGGTGCATAAAGTGCTCTATAAATAAAGTTGGTATGGTATGGTATGGTACGTCAACCAATCATGTGTCGGTTGTTTTAATGATTTTATTGAAAACGTGAAATAGGAATCATGTCTGTCAATAATCGTTCCTCTGTTTTTCCTTTTCAGTTGCCATGGGTACAGTTTCTTTATTGCACAGTGTGAAAATGAATTTGTCAGCACATCTGTTTGTCTTTGAACGATCAAGAGGGGACAAAGTTTGAGCAAAAGTGATAAAGATAAAAATGCCATAAAGATAGGTAAGGAGTGGCAGGAATGAGCTTTGGTGCTCAGCGTTGTATATAAAAAGCCCAAACCATCTCTCATCTCCTCCACTCTCAGCTGTTGATGCCGCTGTTCTGTACACTTTCACCTTCGACTGATCAGTTCACATCTTTCCAACATGGAGCCCCTGATCAGACGCCAGAGCTCTCAATCGACTGGTTACTCCGGGTACTCCGGGTCCTCCAGTTACTCTGGTAGACCTCTGCAGGTGGACAAGTCATATGGGTACTCCAGTTACTCTGGTAGACCTCTGCAGGTGGACAAGTCATATGCCTACAGTGTCAGTGGTGGGGCAGGGGGCCACGGGACCAGGATCTCCACCGCCTCCTATGGCACCCGGGTTGGCAGCAGCTTCGGTGGGGGTTTTGACTACCAGTCTTCCGGGGCAGCTACTGGTGCCTCAGCCATTGGAAACGAGAAGGTCGCCATGCAACATCTGAACGACCGTCTGGCCAGCTACCTGGAGACGGTGAGGAGTCTGGAGAAGGCCAACAAAACCCTGGAAATCAAGATCAGAGAGACCATCGAGAACAGGGGCCCCTTGGAAGAAAGGGACTACAACAAGTACAGCGCCGTCATTGCAGATCTGAGGGCCAAGGTAAGCCAACAAATCCCCCATAGGACCTTCAAGAAAAAGGATGAATAATCCACACTTTTATTAATCTTTGGAATATTGCATAGGTTTTACAAAGCACTTCACAATATCCTTCTCATTCCTTCAAGTACACAAACAAATACTGGTGTCTTACTTGAGGACTTCCGAAAACTGAGGATCAATGGGTTAAACCAAACTTTTAGGTGTGACTTTATTAAACCAGGTCAACCTGTAACGGTTATTCTTTTCTTTGTGTACAAAAAACATAAAAGAAGTCAGGTTAAAGAATAAAAACTACATGACTAAAAGTATAGGAGTTTAGTTATTTCTGAAACAGCACTAGGTATGAAAAGGTACCGGTAAGCCCTAAAAACGGCACGTCAGTTGAACTTTGTGCACTACAAGTGTCTTAGAAAGTAGGAGCAAAAGTCATTCCAGGATGAAAGACTGTCTGCGCTGCAGAACTCCCACGTCTTCAATGATTCCCCAACCTTTATTACCCATAGTCTATTTATCTTTATGCTCATGAGCAGTGACCAAAGAAAATTACCACTCATCAAAAGCAAACCGTAGTTTTACCTGAACAGTTTACCAACCTGTTTTATGTCTCACTTTTTTAATGCATCAAAATCAATAACATTAAAACATTTTACTGAATCAACAAACAAAGCTTATTGTACTGTTTCATTTATTTCAGATCTTTGACATGCTCAAGGACAACGCCCATCTTGGGATTGCTCTAGACAATGCGCAGTTGGCTTCAGACGACTTCAGAGCCAAGTGAGTTTTCAGCAGTAAAAGCAAATACTTTCTTCCACCCACTATGCCCCTATCTGATGGAAGGTATACGTTTATAGGATGGAGTATGAGATGTCAATGCGGCAGATGGTGGAGGCCGATGTTGCCAGACTGAGGAAGATGCTGGATGACACCAACGTTATACGTCTGCACCTTGAAGGGGACATTGAGTCTCTAAAGGAAGAGCTGATCACCTTGAAGAAAAACCATGAAGTGGTATGTTGATGTTCGGTCTAATCCAGACACTAAACACTGTAGGAGTCTGATTTGCACTATGCTCTTGACAGCAATAGAACCAAACACTTTGGCAACTTGTTTGTGTCTCAACCTCTTTGAATGGGATAAGCCCGGCAACCTTTCAGGAAATCCCTCCCTGACTGTTTCCTTCTCGACAGGATGTTGTTGAGTTGCGCACCCAAATCACCCAGGTTGGCGTCCATGTGGATGTCGATGCTCCTAAAGGCCAGGACCTGGCCAAGATCATGGAGGAAATGAGGGCTAAGTACGAGAGGATCGCACTTAAGAACCAAGAGGAACTCAAAGCATGGCACGAATCTCAGGTACGACAGGGCTCCGCTGGGCAACATAAATGGATACCAGATTGTTTTGGTTCACGTCTCGTCATTTGTAGATATTTTTGCACACGTTTTAACAGCCGTTTCTTCTTTTTAGATCACAGAGGTGCAGGTGCAAGTCACGGAAAGCTCAACGGCTCTAAAGGAGGCCACGAGTGTGATCAGTGAAACTAGAAGGAGGCATCAGACTATTGATATTGAACTTCAGTCTGAATTAAATCTGGTAAAAATATTAGTTTTATCACTAATGCTTCTCCTATGCTGCTAATGCTATGCTATGCTAAGCTAAGCGCTAACTGTAGATTCACATGTGCATGATATGAACCATTCTTCTACAGTAGGCTATATCTTTCAGCAACACAGCAACAATGTCAGTAAACGTCTCTGCGGTCACTGTCTTGACAGAAAGCGTCCTTGGAAGCCACCCTGCGCGACATTGAGATGCGCAACAACATAGAGATGGAGAAGTACAACGCCATCCTCATGAGGCTGCAGGACGAGTTAACTCTGATCCGCACCAACATCCAGGACAACACCAGAAAGTACGAGCTCCTGCTGAACATCAAGGGGAAGCTGGAGGCCGAGATCGCCGAGTACAGGAGGCTGCTGGACGGCGAAGGAGACCTGAAGTGAGTATGATGGAAAGGACAGTGAGGAATAAAGAGAGCAATATGTAAACGAGCCGTTGGCTTTGCCTTCTAGCTCAAAGTTTGGTGAATGACATCGTGCTCATTGATGTATGAGCATTTTGTTCACCCCAGACAGAGCTTTGCATATCTGAGTCAAATAAGCTTCATGCAAACGTAGAGTAGCTTTGAAGTGAAAAAAATAAAAGTGACTGGTGTGTCGACAAGTGGGCAGCTGGGAACTTAGAAACAATAAATGTTTCTGTGAGCTTATAAAAGACTTAAACAGTCCCCTTCCAGTGTGTAAACTCAGTTTTACGTTTTTTTTGTGTGTTTTTTTTATTATTATTCTAACAGATTGGAGGATGCCCTTGGTTCAAAGACGGTCCAGACCAAAGTGGTGACAATCACGCAGCATTTGGTGGACGGCAAACTGGTGTCACAGAGCGAAGACGTCAAGGCCAGCGAAAAAAGCTCGCCATCGGATAAAAAATGAGGGAAAAGGACCTTTGTAACAAAAATAAAAGCGCTAAAATAAAAAAAAATCTGTGATTTTTGTTCCAACAAATAAATTAAACTGAAACTTGTTCACATCAATTCATGGAAAACAAGATTGATAAGTGGTATCATTTTATACTTGTGGTTTATTATACCCTTAAATCATTAGCTCAACATTTGGAGGAACTTGTTTATTTGTAACTTCTTGATCCGACTTGGATTGCTGATAAATCAAAAGTCTGAACAACCAAAAAATGCATCTCCCATGAGACTGAAAAGTTCACAGTGTAATTCAAAATAAAACAGTTAATACAAAATCCATCATAATTTAAATAATATAATCCCTAACAACACTCAGCTTTGTCAAATAGTGTACACATAAATGCATCAATCATGCAGTCTGAATTATATTAAAGTCAAATAAGTACACCACAATGAAATCAAAGGAGCGCACTGAAGATTATCGATTATAAAGGAAAGTTAAATATGTTTGTGTAATTTATCTAAATAATGTGTGTGTAACTGGCTCCTCCTTTAAAACACATTCAGAAGCCTTTGGTCAATATCTAAAGCCCTAAAACCACAAATATATTTCCTAAAAACTACAATAATGGCCCAGCATTCCTTAAAAGAATGCAAATTGCATTTCATGCCAGAGTTTCAAATAAAACTAGAGAAATTCCATGTGAAAATTCTGCGTGAATGTTTATTGCAGAAGAACTTGCTGGAATTAGCTAAAAACATGCTGAAATGTGGCTGAAATGAAGAACTAGTTTAAAGTAGCAGAAGAATGCAGAAAGAACACATTTTCTGAATTAGGTTAAAATAAGCAGAAATTAGCACAACAATTATGAAATTAACTAAAAAAGCTGAAATGAGCACAAAAAATTGCTGAAAATAGCTGAAAAGGCAAAAAGAAGCTTGGCAACGGCTGAAATGAGTTTAAAAAATGCAGAATTATCTAAAAAAGACAAATGAGCATAAAACTGCTAAATAGTAGTTGAAATAGCAGAAACTGGCAGAAAAAAAGCTGAAACAAGTATAACGAGCTGAAACTAGCATAAAGAATTTAATTAGGCAGAACGTAGCAGAAATTACTACAAAATTTTGAATTAATATGAAAATGGCTGTAATTTGCTAAAAATGCAACAAAAGTATAGCTGAAAAGGTATACAAACATAAATTAGCATTAATGAAATTTTATTAATGAAAAGTGCGTTATAAATTGAATTCATTATTATTATTATTATTATTATTAGCATAAAAATGCAGAAAAACACATTTGCACAATTAGTCTGAAAGAAGCAGAAATGAGCATAAAAAGGTGGAAATTATCTGGGGGGAAAAGCTTAAATTAGCTAAATAAACAGCTGAAATAGCTAAAATAGCAGAAAGAAGGTGAAATTACAAGAAGGAAGCAGAGTGAGCATACAGTATTTTTGTTGAAATGGGCTGATAAAAGTTTAGACGAGTGCAAAAAAATGTGGAATTAGCTGAATAAGCTACCATTAGCCTAAAAACGCTAAATAGTAGCTGAAATAGCAGAAAGGCTGAAACTAGCATAAGTAAGCTGAAAAGAGCATAACAAGCTGAAATTAGTAGAAATAATTTAGAAGAAGCACAAAAATGTTGTACACTATAGTTATCAGAAATAATTTGAAAGGAGCTCAAAACATTTTAAAAACAGCTGAAATTAGCTGAAAATAGCTGGGAAAAATGTTAAATGTGTACAAGGAAGCTGAAAGAAGCTGAACCACAACAAAACGTGAAATGAGCAGTAAAAGGTTGTAAACACATCTAAAGATATGAAAGATGTAAAATGAGCTCAATTCATTTTCTTTGAGAGAAAAAATGGCATATAAGTCTAAATATTTCAAAAAGCTAAAGCTGCACCAATACCAAAATTCATAGCAGGATTGTCCTGAAGGAGCTGAATGTTTTGATTTATGATTAGTTGAAATAGCTTAAAAAAATTGTGGAACAAGAAAGATGCTGCAAAACGTACAGAAGAAAAAGGGATCACAGTACTGTAGTCTGAATGCTTCATAAACATTCACACAATAATCCTATAAATGTGATGAGACTGAAGTTCCAGTCATTTTGGTCATACTTTGTAAATAATAATGAATGACTCTCAGCTACTACCTCACCAAACTTCAGCTCAATATCTGTAAATTAGGAGTGATGACCATCATTATGTGTTCAAAGCTCTGCTGGCTGTGACGGCCATCTTAAATTGGAAAAACTATAAATGATAATTCCTTATAGATGCTCACCTAATGCATGTCCAGTAGTTTGTATGATATTTTACTAACAGGACAAACAGATTATTTGTGATCTGGTTTAGATGTTTTTCAAGTCTTGTGTGGTTTTTCTGGGAACCCAACTTTTAATGTGACAGGAATTCAGAAAGATAACCAAACTGATACGTTTCTTTCCAAAACCACTTTTGTTTCTAAGTTTCAATGGCAGCTTGTATGTTAACCTTGTAACTCACCAGTACAAATACTTAATACTGTATCTTTCATGAAATCACTTACAAAGAATTCAAATAAAGCAGTAAATTAATGGGGTCAGCATTCGGTAAACTCTAAGTAAGTGTGTTTTTTGACACGCACTAAGCTGTTTGTCATCCTCCCATCAGCCTCCCACACATCAGTTTACAACAAATGTAGGAAATTCTCTCAACTTCTGAGAAAGTCCTGTCCTGACCTGCAGTTCCTCGACCCGGTCTGATTTTAGGCAGTACGCCTGTATTCCCAAGCAGACCGGTGTCTCTTTGCCTTCTGTTTATTTACTTTGTATGTTCACATCGGTCAGGCTGATTCATACGAACCGTTCAAAGCGAACTAACGTCTTCTGGTCTCAGATGAATCACTGCTCAGCGCGTTGTTTATTTGTTGGTGTGTTGTTAATAAAGATTTAAGCAGAAACAGGATGTGGGAGTATTTCTGCCAAACTTCATGCATTTTAATTGTTCAGAACTTGCACAACTGCAGGATTTTACAGCGAGCATCATTTATCTTCTTGTGAGTGTCCCGTGAAGTGGACAATGAGTGAGTTTCCTTATTTGTTCCAGGTTTTAGGCCCACAGCAGCTGGACAAAATGTGTTGGCGTGTGCGCCAGCGTGGCTGCTATAAAGTCGACCATAGCCACAGACTCTTGCATGTGAATGGTTGTAAAGCTGTCTGCTCTGAATCTCTAGATGATTCCATGCAGCCATGTGCTTCGTGTTATGGTGAAAGAAGCTGAACAGCCCGAGTGAAGAGCGAGATGGAATTTCATAAAAGCAGCAGATAAGGAGACTGGTGGGAGCAGGAGGAGAAAACAAAGGGCAGATGTGTTATCTCTGCTGCATGCAGACCCTCTAAAGGAGTTCTGACCATAATCCTATAGAATGTTTAAGCACTTGTTTTGTCCTACATGATGAACAGATTCATGTTAGGTTGACTGAAAACTCTAAATTGTCCCTAGGTGGGAGTGAGAGTGTGAGTTGAGAGAGGCCTGTTCGGTTCCACGGGGAAAACCTTAGATGGTCTGAGTCTGCCAGACCCGATTCTGGAGGGCAGTCATTGTCCGTTGCTGCAGTCATTATTATCATCATGCCGCACTGCTAACAAGACCACGACACTAACAGTACCATGCTGCTAACAGGAGCATGTTGCTAAGAGAACCTCACTACTAACCACTCTGGTAACAGGACTATGCTGCTAACATAAGCACAAATTGCTAATGGTACCATGCTGCTAATGGGACAGTTTTGCTAAGAGAACCTTACTGCTAACAGAACCACTCTGGTAACAGGACTATGATGCTAACAGAACCACACTGCTAACAGTACCATGCTGCTAACACGACCATGTTTCTAACAGGACCATGCTGCTAACCGGACCATGCTGCTAACACGACCATGTTTCTAACAGGACCATGCTGCTAACCAGACCATGCTGCTAACACGACCATGTTTCTAACAGGACCATGCTGCTAACCGGACCATGCTGCTAACAGGAGCATGTTGCTAAGAGAACCTCACTACTAACCACTCTGGTAACAGGGCTATGCTGCTAACAAAAACACACTGCTAATGGTACCATGCTGCTAATGGGACAGTTTTGCTAAGAGAACCTTACTGCCAACGGAACCACATTGCTAACAGTACTGCTAATGTGGCCATGTTGCTAAAAGAACCTCACTACCAACAGAACCACTTTGGTAACAGGACTATGACGCTAACGAACCACACTGCTGACAGTACCATGCTGCTAACAGGACCATGTTGCTAACAGGACCATGTCGCTAAGAGAACACTGTCAACAGAACCACTCTCCTAATAGGACCATGCTGTATCTTTTTTAATTTTGGCACCTTCTCTTTGTGTTTTAGTTGCACGCTTTGGTATCTTGTTCTTCTTCTTTTGGCGAGCCAAGACAGGTCTTCTTGCTCTGAGCATTTCATTGCATCGTTGACCTTGTGTTAACCTGCATATGACAAATAAATAAACCTAAACCCAACCTTAACCTGTGATGGTCTTGCAACCTGTCCCGGATATCCCCTGCCTCTTGCACCGTGACTGCCGCGATAGACACCAGCCCATAACCGGGAAAGGAAAAAGCAGGTGAAGAAAATGCATGGTTGGTTAGATCATTTCTTCACTATCTTGTGTGTTACTGTTACATCACGACAACCTTGCAAATCTCCACAAAAGGGAGTTCTTGAGACCTCGAGAAATGCCGGACCTATGCTTCGCCAACATTGATATGTAACAATAGTAGGAGGGAGATAAAGTATTCTCTAAGATAAGTAGAGCACACAAATCTCCCACATCGAAAAAAATTACATCGAGTTTATTCAAACTGATAATTTGTGGGTGGTGACACTGATAAATGTTGCAAACAGAATAAGGGTCAGTAAAGGATGAACTCCACATGTTTCCGTGCTCTCGTGCTGCATCTACCAGACTGCAGCTGTCAGAAAGCCATCAGTCACTGAGCCTTTTAATTATCGTTAACAAGAACAGGCCTGTCACGTTTTATCAGCTGCTATCAAAAGTCAGAGTAAACTGTTTAAGGACTTTCTCCAAAACACACAAGTCGCTCCTATCAGGTCAGAGACCTTAGATGTGAAATGACTTTATCGCTGTTGTGTAAGACGCATGAATCATCTCTAACTTTCACACACTGACACATGCTCTTAGTGCTTGCTTCCCTCTGCTCCACACATCTGGAGGGTGTGTCCGGTGTGACAGTCATCCAGCCCGTGCTCTCAGTTTGCTGGGCCTCCTCCCAGTGGGAGCACACAAAACTGGGAGGGGGGAGTTATGAGGGATTGGTGGTGGAATGATAGATGGTGGGGTGACGGCAGCAGGAGAAACATGAAACGATGAACTGATGAAAGCTGCACGAGATTCTGGGTCTAACCGTCAGCATAAACATTTCGGGCTGGAAAAACACACAGGAAGTGCTACTAATCAGAGCCTGCGATCCAAATCCAAACAGTGGAAAGTACAACCCAAATCCCGAGAGTTGGGACGCTAAAAACAGAATGCAATGACTTGCAAGACTCATAAACCCATACTTTATTCACTATGGAACATTGTAAATGTACCAAATGTTTAAAGTAAGATATTCATCCATCCATTACCTGCTGCTTGTTCTGGAGTCGGGTCATGGGGCAGCAGTTTGCGCAGGGAGGCCCAGACATCTCTCTCCACAGCCACCTCTTTTGGTAGGATTCCAAGGCGTTCCCAGGCCAACCGAGATGGTCTCTCCAGCCGGTCTTCCCCGGGGTCTCCTCCCAGTCAGACATACCTGGAGCACCTCCCTAGATATGTGCCCAGGAGACATCCTTACCAGATGCCCAAACCACCTCAACTGGCTCCTCTTGATGAGGAAACACAGCAGCTCCACTCTGAGTTTTTCCAGAATAACTAAACGTTTCACCTTGTGTCTATGGGAGAGTCCACTGTGCGGAGAAAGCTCATTTGGACTGCCTGTATCCACATTCTTGTTCTTTTGGTTACTACCCAGAGTTTGTGAGGGTATGGACATGGATTGACTGGTAAAGAGAGAGCTTTTCCTTGCTGCTCAGCTACCTATTCACCATACGGGACCGGCACAGAGTCTGTAATACTGCAGAAGCCACACTTCACTCCATTCTTCCCTCACTCATGAACAAAACCCCCAAGATACTTAAATTCCAGTTGAAGCAGAACCTCACCCTTGAGCCAAAGAAAGCAATCCCTCCTTTTCCGACTGAGGACCATGACCTCAGATTTGGAGTTGCTGATCCACAGTTGCTTCATACTCTGCAGTGAACCGATCCATGGAGGATTGGGGATCACAGCATGATGACACCAAGAGGACCACGTCATCTGCAAATACAGACATACTGTACTTTTCGGCGTATAAGTTGCTGTTTTTTTTTTTTTTTACTAATTTGCATGTCCTGCGACTTATACAGCGAAGCAACATATTTATGGATTTTTTCCCCTATATTTTTAGAACAATTTTTGGCTCAGATATGACAGTTTTTTTATGTTGGCAAAAAATGGTGCAGTACCACTTTTGGCCGCTAGGAGACACTTCCAGAGAGTCCACCGACCGTTTCCAGCTCATGTGTCCGAAAAAAGCCTCCTCTGGTCGGACTCACTCTGTCGCTGCCCGGCCTCC
>JARVJN010000144.1:35153962-35167427 GCA_031763805.1 Argolebias nigripinnis
AAGCCTCCTTGATAGTAGTCGAAACGTTTTCTGCAACAAATAAAGTCCAGTTGATCTTGTATTGAACACCTTTTTGATACTATTTACAAATGCATGTTTTTGACAAAAATCTTGGAAGTAGAGATTGAACCACAATATAAAGCTACAAATGCTTGAATAAATTCAAATAAATATGTCACGAGAGTGGCTAAATCTTAAGAATCATTAGTTAATTTGAAAGTTTGTTTTAGAGCAGGGGTCTGCAGCCTGTGGCTCTGGAGCCACATGTGGCTCTTTGGTCTCTCTGAAGTGTTTCTGCTTGCTTCAAGTTTTGACTAAAACTAATAATTAAATATTCATTATAGGGCTAGTTTTAACAGTTTTCTTGTAATTTTCTTTGCAAGTATGTGAATACTAGTACTAGTAAAGTAAAACATATTTTCTTCAACTTTACGCTTCATTTCTTCAAAGTAAGTTACTTAAATGTTTTTTTCCACAGTAAAAAAAAAATCACACAGGCCTGCGTAGTTCATCGTCTACATTTTGTTACTTTTTTTCCTTCTTCTGTACAACAATCTGGTCTTTTCTTGTCTTAAGATGCAAAAATATAAATAAATGTTAAAAACCATGAGATATTTTTAGTTTTATAATGTCACTCAACAAACCAGAAGTGGGCCACCAGTTGGTAGTCATAGTTGTAGCAGGTTTTGTGTCTCTGGACACATTTAATTCAGTGAGCAAAGGGGCAGAAATGCCTCTTTTGATTGTAAAGGTTGCAGAGCTTTAATTTAGAGTTGTGTCTAGAGCAGGGGTCTGCAACCTTTACCATCAAAAGAGCCATTTTACGCCTTCGTTCACTAAATTTAAAGTGTTCAGAGCAGCAACAACATGCTACAACTGTGGTTCTCAACTGGTGGCCCATGGGCCACTTTAGGTTTGTTGGAAGGAGCTTTTGTGGCCACTAGGGGTGACATTATAAATATAAAACAACTAATAATTCATATTTTTACAATTTTAGACAAATGAAAAGACCAGATTCTTTTAAAGAGAGTTTTCTTTTTTAATAAAAGAACTATGCAGACCTAGGTAATATTTTTAATTGTGGAAAAATATATTAAGTATAGAAATAAAGCATAAAGTTAAAGTGGGTATGCTTTACTCCTTGTACTCGTTCCAGTATTTAAATGTTTGCAAAATAAACGACAGGAAAATGTCTTAAACTACCGGTAATTCTTTTTTGTTGTTTGTATAACAACAGAAATTAAGATTTATGTTAGTTTTGGTCAAAGCTTGAAAGAGCCGCATGTGGCTCTAGAGCCACAGGTTGCAGACCCCTGATCTAGAAGGTTGCAGAGCCGTGTTAGATAATATTTTCAACAGAATAGAACGTCGAGCATGGGCATAAATCTTAAAGGGGGTTGGAAAGTGACAAAAGTCATAACGTGAAAATGTGATTTTACTGTACAGTGAAGTCATGTATTGCTTTATAAGTCGTGCGCATTGTGATTTGTTGACAGAAGACGTTTGTCGTTGGTGACTTGGTTGATTGACACCCCCCCCCATCTCTGTCTCTCCGCAGAGTTTCTGAAGATGATGGAAAACGTCCAGTAATGAGACCAGCTTTACATTCCTTCGTGATTCTTCCTCAGAGAAACAAAGAAAGCTCTTGCTGTACATGTGACACAAATCTGCAAAGATCAAACTCTAAACGCTACATATGGAAACGGATGTAAAATAAAATCCTTCACCCCCTCCACTCAGTCCCCCTCCTCCTTTTCCTTATCACATGAACCTCGGAGCCTCGTTGGGGATATTTATAAGCACGAGTTCAGACCTTTTAAGATGAAGACGTTTTTCTCTGACTGACCACCCAGCTGTCCTGTTGGCAGCTGCTGTTTCTCCAGAAATGCAACACCAGCTAGCTTCAGCCCCCACCACCCGTCTCCCGTTTACCTCGAGAACTGCTTCCCACCCTGCTCTGTGTTCTTTAATAAACCAGATTCCCTCCTCAACGTTTGTTTCTGTGGCAAATTATTCTGCACGCATGTCGACAACTTTTTATCAGTGTCACTCGTTCCGACTTCTCCCTGCTTGAGACCTTTAGGTTAGTTCGTGCTTGTCAAACATGCAAACAGAGTTAAGGCAGTTCTTACATGAGCCACAAAGCTTCCACGCACTTCCCAGACCACACTGCCACCTTGTCTCATTTAAAATTAAAGAAGCTACATCTGAACTGTCGTTTTAGTTCGTAATGAATGATAACTTCCTTGTTTCACCTGATGCAAACTATCAAACCAGTCACACAAAAAAACTGCTTTCCTCCGTGTGAGTCTCATAGCTGTTTGTTAGCCATCTCCTAGCATAAAAATCAGTGACCCCATGGCAAAGCCAAGCAGCTGACTGGTTAGTTTAACCCTGGCAGTCAAGGATCGGATGAGTTTATTCTCCTGTTGGGAAGTTTGTCGCCCTCAGGGTATATAACCTGCATGCTCCAAAGCAAAAACCCTCCCCCTTTCCTCCTGGGTGCTCGGTTCTGTGCATCATCCTGTCTGAGATCTCTTCCCTGTTCCTTCAGGAACCACATGCCACACCAGGAGGATCAGGTTGTGTTCATCGGGTGACAGATCCAGGATTCGTGGGTGCTTGCTTCGCTCCACCTCCAAGTCTGAAATAATT
The DNA here is from genome assembly GCA_031763805.1 of Argolebias nigripinnis. Taxonomy (NCBI): domain Eukaryota; kingdom Metazoa; phylum Chordata; class Actinopteri; order Cyprinodontiformes; family Rivulidae; genus Argolebias; species Argolebias nigripinnis. Next base: position 35,156,618 of record JARVJN010000144.1, read on the forward strand.
TTGCTGCTCGGGGTGGGGTTGTGGTTGTAGATGGGCTCTTGCCCCACTGCACTTTTTCTCCCGGTTTAGAGTTTCACACCCAGATTAAAACGTTGTCATTGCAACACCAATAACCTACTTAGAAATCTTTCAAGATACAGGCAGAGGCCTCCCCCTCTTTGACTCTTGATTTAGAGCCTGAAAAGAAAGAATAAACTCTGGTTTTGTTAGTTTTTTTTAAATTAAAATGGTTAATATTTGAGCTGAGCACCAGATTTGCGGACTTTCTAAGGAGCATCATAATGCATCCATTTTAATGTAAAGTTGCTCTTCAAGGAGAATTCATCTCTACATACAGTACATCTCTTAGGGGCCGAGATGAGGTAGAAGTAGGGCAGTGGGACCAGAAAGTTGCGGTTCAACTCCCCGCCACATGTCGCAGTGTCCCTGAGCAAGACACCCAATCCCCAAGCGCTCCCCGGGCACTTACATAGCTGCCCACTGCTCCACTGTGGTGTATCTAAGTGTTACGTGTCAAATGCAGAAAACTTATTTCGTCATTGTATGGGGACATCCAATGACGACAACACATAGAACTTAATTACATCTGACTTATGTGCGATTTGTCAAATTTGATGACATTCACACTGAAATACAAGACAGGTTTTTGGACTTTGCACCATTGTGCATCTTTACTTAAATTTCAAAAGTGTCTAAAAAACCTGTTTTACTTGCGTTCCAAAGCACACAGCTTCAACTACCTACAGGGTCGCTGTCCAAGGTGTGATTGGCTTGCCCTGGACCCAGAACCCTAAAAGTTCAGGATTCTAAATCTGGAGTCCTGTGAGAAGTGGTGGGCGGGACCTAGGTGTTTAAAGTGAGTCTGAATCTTGTCTAGATGTCTAGTCTCTCTGTAGGGGTGTACACGGATTGACCACTCCTTTGGGCTCATTCTTTAACCCTTGGATATTTTGGGGGGAAGCTAATCCAGAAACATGGTAAGAGAAGTTTATTGTGTGAATAATAAGCTAAACTGTTCAGAAAAGTATCTGTAAACCAGACTAATTAGCTAATTATTTAGTCATTAACTATGTGAATAATTGAGTTAAAGCAAAGGTTTGTGGGAATTTTAAAAATGTTTAGCTGAGTTGCTGAGATGTTAATTCACTGGACTGGCAATGATAAGATTTTAATCTGATGATTTGATCTACATTCACTTCAATTACCTTGTTTGGTTATTTTGTGTCTAATTGCCTAAATATTACAATCAAAAATAACTTTGTTAGATTTTTAGGGGGTGGGGGGATTTATACATAGATTAACATTTGTATGTGTAAATGCACAGAGCTGTGAGTAGAATGCTGATGGAGAGCAAGATGCACTGAGAAAGTTTGGATTCTGCTTAGGCTTCAAATTCCAGGGGATTGCATGTCTGCAGGCCTTATACAGAGAGTCTAATGACTTGAGCCTGAAATAGCCCAACTAATTCTCACATCCAGTTCTTTTAAGACTGCACCACATTTTACAGCAGCATTTAATTGAAGTTATTTTGTTTTTATGCCATCTAATAAAACAAAACTTTCTTTGTCCTCTGAATATTTCCCAGAATTTGCACATAAAAAATGTCATGCCTATTTTTCAACTGATTAGCATCTGCTCATTCAAAGTATTATTTAAACAGTATTAGTAAAGCAAACTTGTTCATTTAAAATCTGCTAATAGATGATTTGTAGCAGACGCCAGTTAAAGAAAAATACATTTTCAACACTTCAACAATGGCAACCCATCCTGTAAAAAGCGTTTATTTGAATATAAGTTGAAATGTTATAATCACAGAAGCCTGATATAAGTATTTTATGAAGTGACACCTGTTTGTTTTTCAGACTGACGCACAACAGGAGGCCCGCTCCTATCTGAGCGAGGAAATGCTGGCTGGTGAGTACAGGAACATCAATCAGGAGCAACTGGGAGAAGATCCCAGATAAATTAGGCCAATTTCAAACAGACAAACACGTTTTAATTTCTTGTTCCCCCCAGAGTTCAAAGCCGCCTTTGACTTGTTCGACACTGATGGTGGCGGTGATATCAGCACCAAGGAGTTGGGTACCGTGATGAGGATGCTGGGCCAGAATCCAACAAGAGAGGAGTTGGATGAGATCATCGAGGAGGTCGATGAGGATGGTGAGCAAAGCAAAATACCAGACACATCTCATGTTCAAAAAAATTGTTTTACAAACTGAACATATGCACTTTGAAGGGCCTAATTTGTTGGGAGGGAAGGGTAAAGGGCGTGTGTTTGCATATTTAATGTATCTTAATGTTTGATTGATAATGTAATTAATCAATTTCAGATTATGGGTTAATTCGAGTTCCATTGTGTCCGTTCTGTGTGCAAACAGTCTCGCTATTGTAGGCTGGAAACAGGTGAGTAATGTTGCAGTGTGTTGTTGACCCCCAGGTAGCGGTACCATCGACTTCGAGGAGTTCTTGGTCATGATGGTGAGGCTGCTCAAGGAGGACCAGGCCGGCAAGAGCGAGGAAGAGTTGGCAGAGTGTTTCCGTGTGTTCGACAAGTACGTCCTCTGACACTGTGCACAGGGGGTTGGATTAAAACCAGTCCTCGATCATCCAATTCTCTGATTTGCTTTGTGACCTTCTTATATTGTTCATATTTACTATTCAACCTTTTTCCCTCATTCTCGCAGGAACGGCGATGGCTACATTGACAGAGATGAATTCGCCTTAATTATCCGCAGCGGCGGTGAGGCCATCACAGACGATGAGATCGATGAGCTGTTGAAAGATGGAGACAAAAACTCTGATGGCATGCTGGACTTTGACGGTATGTGTGTAATGATGACAATGCAGATGGGTTTTATGTGCGTAATGATGAGAATGGAGTGGAGTTTTATGTCCGCAAAGATGAGGATGGACAGATGTACTTTTGTGTGTAGCTATGACAATGGAGAGGTGTTTTAAATGTGTAGTGATGAGGATGGAGAGATGTTTTAGTGTGTAATGATAAGAATGGAAGAGGTGTTTGTGTGTAATGATGAGAATGGAGAGGTGTTTATGTGCATAATGATGATAATGGGGGTGTTTTGTTTGTTTAATGATGAGAATGAAGAGGTGTTTTATGTGTGTAATGATGAGAATGAATAGTTGTTTTATGTGCGGAATGATGAGAATGGAAGAGGTGTTTATGTGTGCAATTATGAGAATGGAAAGGTGTTTAATGTGCGTAATGATGAGAATGAAGAGGTGTTTTGTGTTTTATGTGTGTAATGATGAGAATGAAGAGGTGTTTTATGTGCGGAATGATGAGAATGGAAGAGGTGTTTATGTGCATAATGATGATAATGGGGGTGTTTTATGTGTTTAATGATGAGAATGGAGATGTTTTATGTGCATAATGATGAGAATGAAGAGGTGTTTTTTGTGTGGAGTGATGAGAATGGAAGGTGTTTATGTGCGTAATGATGAAAATGGAAAGGTGTTTTATGTGCGTAATGATGAGAATGGAAAGGTGTTTTATGTGCGTAATTATGAGAATGGAAAGGTGTTTTTGTGCATAATGAGAATGGTAAGGTGTTTTATGTGCACCGTAATGATGAGAATGGCAAGATGTTTTATGTGTGTAATGATGAGAATTATGTTTTATGTGTATGATGAGAATGGAGATGTGTTTTATGTGCGTAATGATGGTAATGATGAAGTGTTGTACAAAGTATGTGCATAATGATGAGAATGGTAAGTTGTTTTATGTGCATAATAACAAGGAAGATGAGGTCTATGGAGGTACTCTACAAAGGTTAAATTGTCATGCACTTTATTACTCTCAGAGGAGTAATGATAAACAGGGTGACTCTCATTCCTATTACATATTTCAAAGCCCAGCGTACTCAATAAAATAGTATGAAATCCAGATATTTTTGGTTTGTTTTGGTTGCTTCCCTGTGATTAGGTATATTTAAGATGTGAAATGTAGTTTTCTAATTATAATTATATTCAGACACGTAACCTTTGTCAGAACATACAGGTTTTTAGTCAGCACTATGGTGCAACAGAAATTTTGGACTTTCACTTAGTTTGTTACAAATGCTGGTGTTTAAATGAAGTGGTAGTAATGATGTCCATTGTCTCTTTTCTAGAATTCCTCAAGATGATGGAGAATGTGCAGTAAAACTTATCAAACTCATGGACATTCCTGCACCCTCCTGTGAACCGTTTTCTGAATACACCATCCCTCCATCTCTCTGACCCACGGCAAACATCCAAAGATACACTCCCTTGTCCAACTGGTTCACTGCCTCTCCATCCTTGTAGACATCCTCAACAGACAGCTAGGACACCTTGCAGGGGGGTCACGGGCTGAGCTACACTCATCTATGACTTGCTCATGAAAGTAGACAGCATGCTATTGGCGTTGCGCAGACTCCGTACCTGTGACAGCAACGCTGCAGCAAGGAAATTCACCCGACACCTTCTGCTGCATGTATGGCATACAATGTCTTGAGCGACCCCCTTGCTGGTAAAGCTCTGATCTAGCTTTAGTCTAGATAGATGGGCAGCCTGTTATCTGCTGCTTAGACCAATTATTTCAGACACTTCAATGTACAAAGAAGTAATTTGCTTAAAAGGAATAAATGAACTAACACATGCTCACTTGTAGTTGGTCTGTTATATTTATGGTCTGTGTAAAAATGTTCGTTTTGAGGAAATGAAATAAAATCTGTTTGTTTCTTCTTTTTGTCACCAGATTTTGTGGTATTCAAACGTGCACAGTTAATAAGTTGTAACTGGTGTCAGTGCTGTTAATATCCAGAACTGGTGTTCATTGAATTCTATGACATATGGTTGTGCATGGTTTTTGTTATTTTAAACCAGGGGTGTCAAACTTCCTTAAAAAAGGGGACCGAAATTAAAACCTTTTTCAAACTAAGGGCGAATTTCAGAATCTACATCAACTCAAATCAGATACCCAACATCTTTTCTTGGTCACAGGTTCCTCAACAAGAGTTTGATTGGTCTCATTTGATGTTCTCTGTTGTGCTATTGACATCATAATCAAAGATTACTGAAAAATTTCACGCGATGGAAGTATTTTACGTTTCACATATCAACTTTAGGGCCAGATAAGATGCCAATGAGGACCACATTTGGCCCCCAGGCCTTGAGTTTGATACATATGCTATTGACATGATCTGCAGCAGCTGTGATGTGGATCACAGGACACAGCAGTGTGAACCTTGAAGAACCAGGTCTCCTCTGGAAGACTTCACAATCCTCCTGCAGGTGACATGCCTGTGCAGACATTAATCCCTAATCCACAGCACAATGATGGGACAGTCTGAAAACCCAAGAGATTATTTCAAGATTATTGGTGAGAAACATTGAAGCTTATTTTGTATTTACATTTCATATTTTGTGCAGCTGTAATAGTAAAGTGTAGCTCAGAGAATAAAAATATTTGTGACACTGATGCAGTTTGCAGCTTTATATATATATTTTTACTTCACAATGTTTTTAAAAGAGTGAAAAAACCTGAATAAGTTGAGAAGCCATAACAAGTTATTTCAGTTCTTTAAAATGTTTGTGTGATTCAGAACATTTGATAACACACTGAAAATGACAGCGTCATTTAGTTTTTACTGATCATGTTGAAATCATGTAAACAAAACAAGGACTTTTCTTTTTAACCCTTACAATGAAGTTTATGTTCTGTTAAAAAGACGTCGATGAAAAGCTCATTGTTATGTTGCAGGTTTTTATACAAAACGCTGTCAACGTCTGTAGTTTCAGTGCTGAATCAGCAAAACTGGTCGTCTTTAAAATTCATCAAGATGTTTTCAGACAAGTTTAAGAAAGAAGATTATATCAGCTGGAGATGTTTTTGTATTTTGTTGTTTTATTTAAAGTAAAAATGAAATAAATTAAACAAAATGTGATCTTTAGCACCCAGGCTGCTGTCAGCCGTGGGATGAGCCAAGTGAAAATGTGAGCAGAAGTCTGGTCTGGTGTTGGTTGACTGTGTGCTATTTTACAGTTGTTGGCTCGTGCACGTGTTTATCTGAGCGTTACACACAAGATTATTATCTATCAAACATGACATTAAAACCTGTAAAACATTTATTCTGAAAGCATGGACTGGTTACACACACAATGTTTTTAAAACCACTAACACATCCTGCCTGCAGTAGCTGTTTTTTATGACTTTAGTCAAATTAAGTGCAGCATTACATAAAAAATACTGAGATGGGCTCGACCATTTTAAAAACGGACACGTCTGCAGGACGTCTCATACAACCCACGTCTAATGTGCTGGCTGCTCCTCTAAAAATAAACTACCTTAAATCTTTAAGCAAGATTGTTTTTATAGTGTTCACAAAACTATTAATGTGCAGAATTATAGGTAAACTAACAACGCTGTTTCCCCAGTTCACCTAATGATAATATGTGTAACAAATACCACAAAATGACTAGTTTTTGTACCGTATTTTTTGGACTATAAGGTGCATTAATCAAAACAGATAAGTCTAACTTGATTCAACTCATTCACAATAATCACATCAAATCAGTTCGAGGTCAGTAAGCATAACCAGAATTAATAGGCACACCTGGTTATAAGGCTCACTGTTGATTTTTGAGAATTTTAAAGGATTTTAGGTGCGCCTTATAGTCTGAAAAATATGGTACTTTTTAAAACACTGCGGACATTTTCCCTCTCCCTGTCAGAAACTGGTTTTAACCTCCAATCCAGTGAGACTCTCAGGTTCTCGGTCACTTTCAGTGGGATTGGGAAGGAGCCCAAGTGAGGCCTTAGTCCCCCAACCAGCAGTGAAGAGGTTGATGTGATCCAGCTCGATGTGTCCTCTGAACAAGGAAGAGTTCACCTCCACTGCTGCTGGAGCTGAGTTTATTCCAGTTGGCTCTAAAAGGTCCAGAAGGCTCATCTTATGAGGAGAGCAGCATGTGTACCCTCCTCTCTGTCCTGCAGTGGTCCAACACATGAAAGTCCTTGAGATACAGTTTTTCCTTCGACCCTGCCAGGATGCTACTGGCTGTTTTACCTCCAGCAAGAGGACGGTTTGAACAAACCGTGTCCTCCATCTGAAAGTCAGTGGAGTGTGAGGATGACCTGAACTAGTGAAGCACTGACTCTTTGGACCACGTCCTCCACGTAGGCCTAAAAGGACACCTCTAAAAGTGTTTATTTCCTCGTGGTCTTTGTTCACACAGACCAGAAATCTTCAGTATCATTCGTAATCTACTTTGTTCCCCACGAAAATAAAAAATCACAATTTGTTTAGTAAAATTGCACATTGCTGTTTGTTAGTCAGATTACATAAATGGGATTGTAATTCCACATACACAGGGACGTGTTGCTCTCAGTAGTATAAATATGTGCTTCTGAATGGATGAACTTAGTGTTAGACTAGTTTGAGCCGGACGACTGTCTGCTGCATGTTAAACTCAAGGTTTTAAATTGGAAAAGTTCTTGTTCTTGATATAAATCTGAGTCTTATTGCACTTTTGTTGCTCCAGCGCCCTCTGCTGGTCAGAGGAGGTCGTTGTTCTCTGGAATATTGCTGCAGCCAGTCCAGCTAAGATCCTTGGCCCACTGACCCACCCTGGTGACCCGAACCTTCACGGGGTCAAACCTCCAGAACCGCTGATCTCTGAAGAAGTAGAGGCGCCCGTCTTTATGGGTCAGCGCCCCGTTGGACCCCTGTGGAACGCCCTTCCAGTCCGTCAGCCTGCGGGGGTAGTAGGGTTCTTGACGCAGTGTTTTGAGGTTGAGCACGTGGTAGCGTGCACCCTTGAAGAGCACCATGTGACCCAGAGGGGCGTAATAAAAAGCACAGTCAGGGTGACGAGGAAACTCGCTGCTTTTTATGGGAAACCCCGGGTCCAAAACCCGGCCTGTGTAACGCCACATCCGCTTCCCTGAAAATCACAAAGCAAAAGGAGGACAACTGCTTTAACCATCATTATTCTTGTTTTAAAACCCCACACATGTCCCTTTAAATGTAAAACTATGGAAAAAGTGTAACTAATCCGAAGTTTACAGAAGACTGGAGGCAGTGAGGCTGTTTAATGAAAACGACATGTCCTGCGTATGAGCAGGGGATTTACGGCAGCAGTACTTCCTATAAAGCAGTTCTTGCCTGATGAGTGAATACTGAATAAACTGTCAGGATTTTGGCCCCGAGGAGGAAATCTGGAAACTCAAAACAATTTAACAACCTTAAGCACAAAGGTGACGCTAATTAAAATCCACAGCTGAAGCCTCGGTGCAGCATGTTCTTTTAAAAAACACCTTGCTTCTGGAAAAGGGCCCACGAGAATCTATTTCAGGCTCTGACACGTGCAGAGGGTTGAGACGAGTCTTTGAAAGGAAGCGTCTAATGAGATCAGTGGAGCAGTACCTTTGAAAAAATACAACTTGGAGTCCAGCGGGGAAAAGGCAGCGGCCTCGATGGCGTGAGGGAGGTCAGACCAGCGCTGACGGAGGGCCAGGGGGCCGCTCACGCTGCCTGACGCCGACACCGTCCAGAACACGCCGCCACGGAACACCAGGACGGTCCTCGTCTCATCTGGACACACGACACGACGAACAGCAGTCAGGACTAAATGACCAGATGACGGCGCTCATGCAGCTGGATGTGCCGGCAGTGTTTACCCAGCGTGATGGCGTCGAACACCCCCTGGCAGTACAGAGGCAGGCCTGGGGCCCGGAGCTCTGTGAACTCCCACTCCTGCAGCGCAGCGTTCAGGACCTGACCCGGCAGCCTCACCAGGCGGTTCCCCAACGGTTTACCTGAATAATACAAACAACAACAAGAGGACATCAAAACCCGTTTGGAGCTGTGGAAGATTCCCACGAAGGTTCGAAGGTCTCATTTCCCAAAGTGTTCTCTAGACTAGACGTTACGGGAACAAACGGCTTTAACAGGACAGTTCATCTTAAACAAGACTTGGACAATGTTAACATTTAAATTGTCCTTTTCCAGGATGTGGCGGGTTCATGTATACTGATGGAGACCGGAAATAAACACAAGGCTTTAGATGGAGCGCACGCTCAAACTAGCCTCCATTTAGTGTTGCTAAAACCAACGTCTCGACATCTTCACCCTGCGAGCACATCTGCAAACCAAAGAACCGCAGGAAGAGCTAAACCTGAAAATCACTGTAGACGTGAGTTGATGATGAAGCTCGGCAAACATTTGTGTTGGAGGAAGATAAAATCAGCTGCAGGAACGTTGGATACACAGCACAGAGGATAAGAGCGTGAAGATAAGAACCGGAGGTCTGACTCCACTAAACCTCCCTGCTTGCGCCGCAGGAACGTCTCACGCTCTCACGTGGAGACGATGAAATACAGACACACTGAGAGGAATCAGAATTCAACATTACGGTTTAAACATGCCTCTTGATTTTGTTTGTCTTAATGTACCAAATGAAAATATATACAAAATATAGTTGTGTGGTCAAAACAACAAGAATACTGTATCTGGATTGTACAGCCGTATACACAGTTTGGATTATAAATGTTTCTTTTAAGTCCTGGTACTTGACATTTTCTATGTCAAGTCAACTTTGCTTATGAAGCACATTTGAAACAAGCTAATACCAAAGTAATAAATAAAATAAAATAAAAATAAAATCATTGAGAGTAATCTAATGGAATAAAAAATAAAAATAACGATCAAACCGAAAATTAATTTAAAACAATCTAAAGAATAACATAGAAACACAGAATAATGAAATACTAAATCAAAGCACGTGTTGAACGTCAGTGAAACCAGGTGTGTTTTTAAAAGAGATTTAAAAACAGGAAGTGAAGTGGTTCGTCTAATGTTGGGGGGCAGATTGTTCCAGAGTTTAGGGCCCATGACTGAAAAAGCCTGATCTGACCTTCAACCTGGTTTTTGGAACAGCCAAAAGCAGCTGGTCAGATGATCTCAGGGCCCGAGAAGGAACATAATGTTGAAGTAGATCAGAGAGATATGAGGGTGCAAGGCCATTAATGCACTTAAAGGTCAACAGAAGAATTTTAATATCAATTCTAGTACACACAGGGAGCCAGTGAAGAGAGGACAAAACTGGTGAAATACCTGTGCTTGAACCTATAGTTCCAGTTCAGAGCTGAGCTGCAGCATTTCAGACAAACTGGAGATGTGAGCTGGAGACCTGGCTGATCCCAACAGAGCGTGTCACAGTAGTCCAGTCGGGTAGTAATGAAGGCATGGAGTATTTTTTCCTAGGTCAGATCAGGTCAACACTGACTTCAGCTGTCTGTCTTAACTGGAAGGAGCTTCTTTGTAGAACAGAGTTAATCTGTTTATTAAACTTAAAGTCAGAGTCTAAAACCATCCTGAGATTTGTAACAGAGAGACCAGCTTTATAGGATCAGTTACAACGGTTGAGCTACGGCTAAACACATGTCGATATTCAGGGGTATCAGTTTTACTGATGTACCTGTCCACCAGGTGAAAAAATGAGCAGGGTTTATCCTGACACAAATTATCATCAATAATTCACGAGTTCTCACTTTTTCAGATTAAAACACAAATCTGTAATCAGGTGATGAGATGCAAAGGACAAATGAAATGTTAATTTATGTTGGTTCAGCAGAACTGAATCATTTAATTAACAAATCAATAAATTACATCACAACATATTTACATAGATTGATCGATCTATTTCCTATAAATTAACTTCAGCACAGATGAAATAACGCGTCCGTAACTGGAAACAACAGAACAAGTTAAGGGTCTTATATTAACTTATACTGCAGTCACATTAACTTAAAGTTTCTGGCTTAGAA
>JARVJN010000144.1:35735225-35745719 GCA_031763805.1 Argolebias nigripinnis
AAATTTGATCAGTCAATCAATGTACACAATGTAATTTTATGATTCTGTTAATAAATGATTCCATCTCCTGGTGGGTCAACTATAATTAACATTTCATGTCACTTACATCTCACATTCTGGTCATACAATTTATTGTTTAAATCCGAAAAAGAAGAGAACCCGTGAATAATTGTTGATACGTTGTGTCAGGACAACACCTGCTCATCTTACGTCTGGTGTACAGTACGGCTCAGTAAATCTGACCGTACCTGTAACACTACAACTGCATGGATGACTTTTTATAAAACTGTATCCTAAGCTGTGCAGTTTGCTTTATTCCCCACCTTCACTCACTTTGTACTCACCTCGGGAGTAACTTAATGATAATACACAATATGGAGTATATGTTAGGAATGTTTAGAACAGGGAAAAAAACATATATTCTTATACACAGGCTGACTCCGACACATTTGAATATGTAGAACGTAAACTGAATACAGTAATGGCATTTTTAAAATCTGTTCAGACTCATTCATGCTCACTAGGCATCAAAAATCAGATGACGACCCGCTCCTAACACAAACACCAAATATTCAGTGGAAACACATTAGACGAGGCAAACGTGCTGCTAATGCAACACATTACGAGGCCTCACATCAGCTGAAGGCTGCTTCTCTCCACTGCAGACATTTTAATGATCTTCCAGAAGAAAAGCACAGATGAACCAATAATTGGCTCAGTGTTGCACTGAACCATCATCCACCGAAGCTGGACGTAAACACACTGCAACCATCAAAACGGTGAAAATGGACTGTGATTACATGGAAGTGATAACGAGCAACGCATGAGTCGACGAGGATGTTGACAATAAATGAAAAATACGTCGGGTGATTGCTCTGAGGATCCATCGCATGCAAACAGCTGTGAGGACCATTTCAGTGAAGCAGCTGAGTGTGAATTTTAAACAAAACGGCTGCAGTTCATCCATCGCACATTGTGAGCACAAACCCGTAGATGGATGTGATCATTAAGCTCCGGTAATTTAAAACATGAACACATTCTGCAAACGCGACTCCATTTTGGTAATCTTTGCAGTTTGTTGCCTTGTTGAGCCTTTGGAAGAGATAATGTTTAAAGATAAATGTTGAAAGATTTAAAATTACATTGTAACAAAGTTACCAGGCCTCCCTTGCAAAAGAGACCTGTGGTCTCAGTGGGATTTGCCTGGTTAAATAAAAGTTAATCAATTTCAAACCAAACATTTATTGACAAAATAAGGTTCAAGGTTCAGGGTGACTTTATTGGCATTCACGTCACACGTGGTACATGAGGTGGAACGAAACTGTGCACTCAAGGTTCCAGTTACATCCAAAAATAGCAATAACATAAACTATAAAAATAAACAGTATAAAAGGATCAAAGATCTACACTAAACAATGATATACAATATAATATGGTAACATGAAATCATAAAAACATAATCAGTAATTTAACAATTAAGGAGCCATAAAGTACTTACAGTTTAAGAGTTAAAGACTAAAACATTTAGAGAAAACAGTAACACAATCTATATAGGTTGATGCATGTATAGTTTTAATTTTTGTATTTTTCCATAGTATGCATACTTTTTACTATAAATAAACGTCTCCAAATCTGACATTTTCTGCTACACAAATGATTTTATAAACTTTTGCTCTGAACTACAATAAGCCATGCCTGCATAACTTGAAGTTCAGTTAATTGTTAGTTTATTTTAGCTTTTATATTAATATTTGTCTAATCCGGCCCAATAACTCAGAACCTGCTCCTCCACCAGCATCATCAATTCTTTATCTGCTAATATTTCTTTGAAGAAACGTCTAAATACGTGTTTTGCCAGTTGGCAGTAATTCTTGGTGCATGCATAACTTGCACATATGTGAAAATAATTTCTTGTCCTTGACACCCTACATTCAGCCCGGTATTTGGATTTAACATAAGTTTCATAACGGCTGCACTTTAAACCTTCAAGGCGTCAAAACTAGGTTTAGAAAATTATTCACTGTTACTATTTGCCCAACTCTGGGCCCTTGAGTAAGGCCCTTAACCTTCACCATCTGCTCCCCCGGTCACCCTAGATGGCAGCTCCCTGCTCCACACAGAGGGCTGTGGTAGCTCCATGGTCTGGTTGGGTCAGGAAGAACATCCGTCATAAAAACAATAATAATAATAATAATAATGAATTCAATTTTAATGCACTTTTCATTAATAAAAATCTCAATCGCCAAACCTTCATGTGACTTAGTTCACTGTGGCGACCCCTGAAGAAGCGAGCGGCCGAGGGTGGAGGTTGTTATTGCCATTTTAATCAAATTGTTTCCGTTGTTTTGGAAAATATGTTTTTATCATTATTCAGAACCATTTCAGTTTCACGCTCTGCTCCTTGGGCTTGGACCTGCCTAAACCTTTAGAAAAGATCGAACCTTTAAATAGATTTCTTTGCAACGCGGCACATTTCTTCCCTCTTTGGCTGTACAGAGCGTAAGTGATTAATGAAGCCAACCGAGAATTTGTCAGGAGTAAAAATGCAGTTTACAGAACATGACTGTGACTTTTCTGAACCTGGGATAAAACTCTTTCTGAATATTTCTGGATGACTTTTCTTTAAATTGAAATAAAGGAGAACAAATAAACAACAAAAACCCAACAACAGTTGGCATGCATCTTTGAAAAGACGCTAATTGCTTTAATTTTGTCACTTGCTGAAATACTAATAGTACAGCAGCTGGATCATGCTCTGTTTTAATTAAGTACTGTTGTCATCTTACAGCTGGATGAACAAAAATGCTTATACATAATTAAAACAAAAATAATATCTTAAAATAAATAATTGTGAACAAGGACATATTCAAAATAAATTTAACCAATCCATATTTTAAAACTTATAGATTTATTATTTCCTATTCAGGTTTTTTTAACCTACTAATCTAATGACTTGAATGTGGAATAATTCCTTAAAGTCTCTCAACAAGTACATAAGTCTTAACACACACACCTGATGCACACCACCTGACGTCTCACTGCCTGCACAGTCAGTGCCGTGCTTCTGTTCACAGCGTCAGTGATTCACTCTTGTTCCCATTCTCACCAGCCTTTCCCTGTGATCCACCCCCCTCCACCATCAGCTGTCCGAGTCCGTCTTTAGTCATCCTGGCTGGGCTTCATCATTCAGACCTCTGATCTCACAGGATTCCTGTCTGCCTGTCGCTTCTGGCTTCACTACAAGTTTTATCTTTCAATGCTTCCTGCCAAAATGAACTCAGCCCCTAAAGCAGCAAACTGACAGCTGCCCAGATGTTAGATTGGTCCATTTGTGGTTCTGGCTTTTTGTCCAGCGTCAGCCAGTAATCCATTGCCATTGGTAACTGTTTGCCTGATTTTCCAGTTTGAAGCCACAAACCAAATGCACAACTTACTTTCCTGTTTCTGGACACGTGCTGAGCCTCATCCTCCTCAGCCAAAACGCTGTAGGAAACATCAGATTTTTAGATTTTAACATAAAATTTGTCGTGGAGTTAGCCAAGACTGACCCCCAACAGGCATGCCATTAACTATTTGATGTCAAGACTTGTTTTAGTTATCATTATTAATATTAGTATGGTTTTATTTTGAGCCATTCTTTAATAATAAATCACTACCAGCCAGATATCAGTTATTTTTATATTTTCAGTCTAATTTCTACACTTTGAGCTTTGAATGGAACAAAATCGTCCATAAAGGCTGTAGCGCAAAAAAACAAACAAAAAAAACAAGTCATTGACTGAAACTGAAACCGTAGACGTTAAAAACTGGGTCAGAAACAGCCTGTCACGGTAAGACTGAGTAGAAAGATCCGGAGGTTCTACATGAGCATCTCCTCTTCCAGGCAGTCGGGGACTCAAGATGTTCCAGCTCAGGCTCTTCAGAAGAGGCACACAGAAACAGTGGTCGGACAAGGAAACGCAACCGATGAAAGAAATGTCTGTGACGGCAGTACGTGCACAGTGAACAAAGATTGGGGTAATACATTTGGTGTATGTGTTTTGCTGATTGTAAATATGCAGGTTTAGATCATCTAAGCTCAAATCATTTACATATTTATGTAGTTTCAAGTTTTGCTGCAGTTATTTTTCGTTTGCAATTATTTAACTTTTGCTTCTTTGAGCGGTCGGTCCTGTGGAGACGCTGTTGAAGTCGTCCTGCCACTCCCTGCAAGCAGCCCCAGCTGCATCACATCTACTGATCAGTCTAACTGGGCGGTACCATGTTGTGCGTCAGCAGAGGGGGAAGTTAAATATTATTTGATTTTTACATTTTTTGTCTAGATAAAATTTGTTGCAAGTGTAGCTATTTGTTCAGGTTACTGTTTAGCACTGCTTTGATCAGTTTGTTTTGTTGCTAACACTACTTGAGATTTAGTTTATGTAGTCCCCCCCCCCAAGTGTTTCTGAATGGTCTGATCAGCCACTTTATAAGTTCCCTTCTTGTCTCTATCAGGAGCTCAGTTGGTGTTTTAGTGTTATATGTTGGTACCTTAGTTGCATTTTTGTTGTGTTGACCTCTTTTTGTGACCAGAACTGCAGAATTTTGAGCTTTTGTAAATACATTTTAAACTAATTTTGGCCAATCTTATGCATCTTGCTGGTTTTATGTGGACCCAAACAACCCCTTTAAATCAGAGGTCCATCAGAATGGTCAGAACCCCATGGTAACCACCGACATGATGTCTGCAGACATAATGTCAGAAGTTGGTTTTATGGAAAATTGGGGGCCAAAGAATCTGATTTCTAATTAGGAAATGAGGCCAAGCAACTCTAACTGTGCAGGGAAAAAATAATAATAAATAAAACTTTGATGCAGGTGGGATGGCAGCAGGTGCTCTGAACTGATGGGCCAAAATGAGAAATATTTAGTTGTAGTAGACTATTTGTACATTTCAGTGTTGGGCGTAAACTCTTTAAGTCAGGAAACCGATGACTGTCAGTGATGTACCACGTCAGGGCTGCCAGTAGTTTGACTTAAGAAGATGGAGTGAAGTGACGCTGACCTTAATTCATCAAAGTCCAACAAACAGTGAACTGGCTCTTCAACCAAAAAATACACAAACTGTTGAAAAAATAAAATTCAAGTATCCTAAACAGCTTTTTTAAAATTATTTAAATCCAGTTCTATGAAAGAAAACTGAAATATAAAAAAAACCTCCCAGTATGTTCAGTTTGTTTGTGAGACAGCAGCATCTGAAGGGAGGCCCGGATTGTGACTTGGAGGATGTGACCCTAAAGCCAACTGGTAGGCTTCAAATAATCTAGGGCTTCTCTATTACAAATACCCAGGTAGGTCTGGCTTCAAATGACAAAAACAGAAGTGGTGTAAATAATATTTATTGATTCCTTCCAACAATATTAAAAACAGCCTTCATTAAATGCATTTAAAACCTAGTAATCACACCAAAAAAAAAATTTGCTATGGTGGTTCTAAGGTGCTAGTTTTAACGTGCTAGTGCTGAAGTGCTATTTCTAAAGTGCTACAAAAAAAAAAAAACCTGGCACAACTCCAAATCACCTAGCACCAGGTGAACACAATGCCAGCCACATGAAAGCATATAAAGTTTAAAAAGATGCACAAAGTTGGGAGCATAATATAGCAACAGCAGCAATCTTAATAAGTCATAATCCCACTAACAGGTACATTCAAACATGAATCTGCTTCCCACTGGCACATGTCCTTAGCAGTAGAAATGTCCCACTTGTGGTTCAGGGCTTGTTACAATGTCTGATGAACACTGTAGCAGCACTCACTACAACCACATGCAGCAACAGACCAAACAGCTAAGGCTCTGGAGAATGAATGTTTGGCGTGCACACCCGGTGCTTATAAACCTAATGAGCCAAGCCACACTGAAGGTGGAGGCGGGGGAACAGGGCAAGGTGTGTTCAGGGGCCCAAACAAGAGTGGGAATTTACAGCCACTTTTCCATTGAACTAATAAACCACCCGGTTACATCCTACCCCCCTCTATGGATCGGTGGCTCACCGATAAATCAAAACTGCAACCAGGGTCAGAAAATGGCTGTAACCAGGCTGCTGGCACCTGGGTCCACAGAAACAGCAGCCCTACAGTCTTCACTCCTAGCTGGTCGTGGAAGGTGATGGGTGTTGAAGTGTTACGGCTGGACTTTCTGGGGCCAGTTATACTGCTTTGGGGAGCTTGTGCAGCCTGTGGCGCCCCAGGCATACGAACTGGAGGCCTTTCAGGTGGTTCTGGCTTCACAGGCGGGTTACTAACAGCCTCTTGGACCACCAGCCAAGATCCAGACTCTACATCATCCTTGTCACTAGTCTTATCAGGCACACTCTGCAGCCAAGCATCAGGGCAGGCATCTGTAGTTGGTAGAGCATGTTTTCTAGCAGTATGATGCACTTGTCTTACAAGATGAAGCTTTGCGACACTAGTCTGAATAGGGCCTTTCTGCAAGTCGGCCTGCTGACATAACTGGAAGCCAGGAAGTGGAAGCCCCCAAAACTGAAGGGAGTTCAAACAAACCAGGGCCATACTGGTCAAACAACTGAAAATAGTATGCCTTTATGACATTCATCCCAATTATGCCTGGTATATGAGGTAAACTAGTCTGGCCTAGAGGGTCTCTAACAACCAAGATCCCTCTTCTGGGAATTACCACACCACATACCTCAATGTCTGGTTCAAGATAACCCAAGTAAGGATTGGAATGCTTAAACCGTTGGCAGCTCTCAACTCTAACCAATGACATGCCTCTAACTTATCTGGAAAATGTTTCATGAAAAAGCTCTCTGAAATGGTAGAAACCATAGAACTTGTGTCGAGGACACACTGGACTGGAACTCCAGATAATTTCACAGTGGCTTGGGGACAAGGCACAATTAAACACTCCTTCACCTCATCTACTGTACATGGGGACCCACTGAGTCTGAACTACCCCCTCCTAATGTCTGGCTCCTAACGCTAGGTGGAGTTAGTTTTCTGACAGCTGAGGGCTAGTGGAGGCTTGGACCTGAGGAGAGCCACTTAAACGTGGGGACCTTAACCGGGAACAAGCTTTACAGTACTGAGGAATGTGACCTGGTTGCTGACACCTGGGACAAATCACACTAATAGGACCAGAAGAACCGGCCACAGAGGACTGCTGCATAGCTGCAAGGGATTGAGTTATCTGATCCAACTGGTCCTGTTGCTTTTGTACAATTGCTGTTAGAATGGCAATTTGTGAGGCAGTAGAACTAGAGGGGGGGGCTCAATTTGGAGAGGGGGTGCACTAGCCCGTTGTACAGCACAAGAGGACGGCACAACACTACTTTTGTTTTACACCCCACCCTCACTCTCCCATGTAATGGCCTCAGCCCTAACTTCCAGCAATGTAAACCATGGATTGTCACAAACGTAGTACTTTAATTCCCTACGCAGATCAGAATTCCTAACATTTTGAGTAAATTGATCACAAAGTAAAATGTCTGCATTAGTCATGGTATGGGGAGAATTAGTTTTAACCCTGTTCATTAAGCAAAACAATGAATGGGAAAATTCCTGCAAAGTTTCACCATCTAACTGTCTCCATGAAAAGAAGTCCTCTTGTAGTGAGACATACGACTGTTGGCAACCATACAGTTCTTTCAAAATGGTGAAAACTGTTTCTGGATTCTCACGTTCAGCTAATGCTGTTTATTTAATCTCATCTCGAGCTTCACCTTCAAGATGGTCAAAAATGAAAGCAGCCTGATCTGTGGGTTCAACATGCCGGACTCGCATGCTGGTACAAATTTCTTCTACCCACTCTTCAACCCCAATACCATGAGTCCCTCTGAAGGTTGGACACTTTTGCTCCCTTGGCAAGTAGATGATTCGGTCAGTTGTACCAATGTTCCCCAGAGCTGTATGCATACTTGGGCTAGCTTGTGCAACATCATGATGATTCAAATTTGCTAGTGCAACGGCCCACTCCTGTTGCTTTCTTTCACAATTCCCCCCTTTTGTTCCTTTATGGAACAATATCTAAGTAGAAAAATTTATAAGACTATACAGACGGTGTCAGACTCTGAAAATGAGACAATCAGGAAAACATATTTCACATTACAGTGGTTTCATATGGATCCTTCATTAACTTCAGATGGAAAATGGCAAGAGCTGTTTTTGTGGGTTACAGACCCTGGTCGTTCGTGGCAAAACTAAACTGTAAAGGAAAGTACATCACACAAGAAATAAAAATCAAGCATAGAAATAAGAATAAAAATAAAAATCACACTTTAATTTTGAAAATGTTGTCCAGTGAGGGTGCAATATTCAAGTGGGAGTCTAAAAACCCATTGTTGGATAGATTCAACTACAAAGTCCAAAAAGTCTATCTTGACTGAAATCCATCAAAGGTGAAATAAATCTGTTGTCTGTCAACATCACAATAGAGTTGCATGGCGTCTTCTAAGTGTGTTGTGTCTATTTGTAGGGAAGCATGTTCGTCTGTTATTGTCAATATAAGCTTCATTTTACTTTAATTTGTTTTTTTAGGACAAAAGTGGTGGGAGTGGAAATGAAGGTGTCCATGTTACTTTCTAAATCCATGTCTAGGTGTTTGTGGAGAAGGGCATAAGTTTCTGCTTGGTGTTCAGGGGCAAGAGCGGTTGAAATTAAACATGTTGACAGGGAACGAAGACATGGGATATAGCAACAGCCGCAAGTTACAAGGATAGCTAAACAAATTCCAGCAGAGATAATTAGGGACATAATAATACCTTTCCATTTGCCAAACATTCTATTAAACCAATCAGAGATGAGAGTGTTAATTCCTGAAGCTTCTTGCATTTCTTAGGAGAGTTCTTTTAGGCCTTTAAGGGCTCTAGCTACTTTACCATCTGGGGCTGTGTTGTTAGGGATAAAAGTACAGCATTGGTCACCAATCATTGAGCATACGCCTCCTTTCTCGGCCAATATCATGTCCAGGGCCATACGATTTTAGATCGCCAGTTTAGATGTAGGACGTAATTGATCAGAGAGCCCTTCGATGGCATCACAGGTGAGATTGGTCAAACGCAACACGTTATAGTGGACTAAATTAATTCTGGCTACGTTTTTATTAGTAGTTACAAGAAAAATTGCTCCTATGATGGGTAGGTTTTCAAACCCTGCTGTGACGGGGTCAGCTAATTTGTATTCATCAGGAACCCCTTGTGGGACTCCTATTGCGTCTATATAAGTTTTGGAGTCAGTATTTAGATTAAAGTCTACATCTCGTTTGTTTCTAATATGTTGTGAAGTCAACTGATGTCCAACTAACAAAAGCGGTGCTACAAGGCGGACTAGAGCACAGAGTCCTATAGTTTTTTCAGGGATTTTGACTGATAACCTTTGACCTCTGCAATAGTAATACAACCCTGCTCTGGCCCAAGTACCTATATGTTAAGTTGACTTGATGGAGACCCAGTCATCAGGTTTTACTGCTGTTGCTTTGTGAGTGAGTTGGTGGGCGTTGAGAGTTATCGATAGGGTATGGGGATGATGCACCAGACAGATGAGGGGGAGTAATTTGGAAGGGAAACAGGAACTAGGGGTCCTTGTTGCCAGATTCACCAAGTGACAATCTGGTTGCTGCACCCTCGTTGGCACCTAACGCTACTGCTCTGATGTCAGTTCTGGCCCAACCCGATCCTCCTTTGTTGGTGGCTTCATTCCTCAAAACAGCTTACAGTGGGAAGCATGGACCCAGGTAGCTCACTCAGCCACCTTAATGGCTGTGTGAGTTACCAGCAAAACCTAGAATGGACCCGTCCACCTGGGGGAGTTCCAACGTTTCCTCCTGAAACATTTAATCATAACAAAGTCTCCAGGAGAAATACAATGCAATTGTTTTTGTGTAGGTCCAGGAAGTCCTCCTTGGACCTGTGACCTGATGGAATTTAATTGTTTGGTTAGTTCAATATAATACTTCATCATGTTGTGATCACAGTGTTTCATATCACTCATGAGATCTGTTGGTGGCCCAGTTCCTAGGTTGGGTGGGGCTGCAAAAGGATTTCAAAAGGACTAAGGTTATGTTTAGCCCTTCTGTACATGCACATCCCATAACAGCAAGTGGTAGACATGTGATCCAATTCTGTTGTGTGTCCTCACAAATCTAGGCTAATTTGTTTTTTAGTGTGCCATTTTCTCTTTTTACTGCACCTCCACTCTGTGGGTGATAGGAGCAGTGTTTGGTTAAGTCAAAATTCAATGTGGTTGAGATTTCTGTCATGATTTGGTTAGTAAAATGTGGCCCATTGTCACTGGAAATTCTTTGTGGAATTCCCCATCGTGGAAGGATTTCCTGTAAGAGGATTTTGGCTACTGTGTTTGCAATGTTATGTTTTGTGGGGAAAACCTCAACCCATTTTGAAAACATCCATTACAACCAAACGGGATTTTTTGTTCATCACAGGTGTCAATTCTATGAAATCAATCATTATGTGTTGGAATGGTGCCTTAACTGTTCGGTGA
>JARVJN010000144.1:36278733-36292471 GCA_031763805.1 Argolebias nigripinnis
TTTTGAATGTCCAGAGGACCAGACTTAGCTTTTTTAGATTTTGCTACCTGGATTATTGAGCATGCATCAGGGTAGTTTGACAACTCATATTTGAGCAAAAACTAAATTTTGTGAATGCTATTTACAATCCAGAAAAAAATACTGTTAAATTTGTTAAGCATTTCTGAGCAAAAAGAAAAATGTAACATTTTTTTCTAGGCTTGCTAAAAGTGTAAAATTAATATGAGACAAATTTTTAGCTAATTCTTTCAACAGTTCTCTCGATAAAATGTGTTTTATAACAATAGCAGAAATATAAAAAAATGAACTTTTCACCAATACAAATTGACTGACAGCATCCATCATGTGATTTCATTTGTAAATTTGCAGGTTGAAGTTCTTTTAGAACCACACCTCCACTCCTCCCATTTCTCTTGTTTTACAGAACAAAGGAGGTGCAACAAAAGAACAAGAGGCATCCTGAGAGAATTCAGCTGCATAAATCATAATGGCTTTGTTCCTACACCACTCAACTGGATTTTACTTGTATTTGCATACGCTGCTCAACTTTTCTAGTGAATCTCAGTGTCTCACCTCAAATCAAACCCTGTAATTGTCTCAAATCAAACCCTGTAATTAGTTGTGTAGTAAAAAAAACAACACTTTTTGTCTGGCGTACATCTAAGCTGCAAGAGATAATGAAAGTTAGAAAAATCCTATTCACTTAAGGTTTTGTGCTTTTGAGTTTCTTCTCTGATCTATGCTTTTTTTTAGTGGCATGGGTTTCCTGTGAGGCTCAATGGATTAACCTGTCTAAATAAAGCTTGAATAAATCATGAGAAAAATACCATATCTGTGCATTTTTACTTACTGAAATGAGCCAAATTTAAAGAATCTAAATAAAAAAACAATCGTTGTTTTAAAAATATTAAATAAAAAAACTACCTACTCGTTAAGGCAAAAGTAAGTGAGTAAAAAAATAGTACAAATAAAGTGCGCAATGTATTTCTAATTTACTTAAATTGCAATGTTTACCATGCTTTATAGTTCAATGATTAACAATGAATATTACAGTTGAAGGGTTTTGAGTCAGATCTGTGAGATGTAAGTATTTTTATTCAAGTTTAAGTATTTGTGTAAAATAAAACAGATATTTAAGCATCCCAATTAAGGTGAGACTACTACTATGTGAAATTCCATTTTTTTTGTCATGTATGATGGTGTGGAAAATCTCCAATTTTCACATTTCACATTTCACATTTTCGCTTCTAATGAAATTATAGGAAAACTTTAAAATGATTTTATTATTTTCAAACTAAAGTTCTGTCCTCAAGTTGCGTTTAAGACTTTGTGGCTGCTTTGATTTTGTATTCACGTTCTCAGGTTACACCAAACAAGAAGCATATTTTTCTCAAACCATTTCAAGTGCACTTGAAAAGTCAATATATTTGTTTATTTTATGGAAAAATAAATACATGATCATTTAAACACTGACAAGCCATTGCAATTGATTTTGTTTCTGATGCTTGTTGGCTCTTTCATTCTTGTAGGAAATGTTACGTGTGTGACTGAATTACAGTCTCGAAAAATACAGTTGTTATAGAACATTAACATGAGCAGTAAACTGAAGTAAGTGCAATAAATATTAAAATTGCAGGTGCTGACATGCTACACAAGTTTTGTTCAGTTGTTTCAGATAAAACACTATATAAAAGAAAGTTTTACACAAACATGACAAAACACCCAAAGTAAGGCATTACATTTTCTATTAAACATAATGCATTTGGGGGCAACAGAGCTTAAAGGAGAGTAAGATGGTACATAAAAATAAAAGTAATATTGTCGATGAACATAAGAGACCCTGGCTGACGTTTACTAGTTTGCATACTGTCACAGTCATTCTCAGTCCTTGTTAGGATGGCCTAGTTTCATCATAAAGGCTTTGCCACCTCCTCAGTTTTCTTATTCTTCTTTTCCTCCCTGAGGAAAAATGTTATCCAAGTGTTTCTTAAACCTCACAATCTCTATATGCGGCTTTTGTCTGGTTCTTTGTCTTCCCTCAGGCTCAATTAGAAACTTTTTTTTTCTGTACATGAGATGATCACTTTCTGTGTGTTACTGACATTTGTAATTTCTAAAGCTTCATGCGTTGAGATGGAATTTCTGACATCTTCATCTGTCATGGAAAATACTTACATGTGCTGTCTCACCAACATGGCTGTTTTTGAACATTTAATGAAACAAAACAAATAAAGCTGAACAAAAAGTAAACTTCAGACTGCGTGGCAAACAGCCTGTGATGCCTGCATTCACAAAGGCATACATTTTTTATTACGTGTGCCTAAAATAAAATGAAAAAAAAGAAAAGAAAAAAAAGTGATAATTATATCATAAACTAGGTAACTTGAAAAGAAGCCAGCAGACAACTTTTTTCTTGACTTGTAAAGAGCATTTTAAGGGATCTATTCCTGTTTTTGATTTTCTACATTTGCCTTATAATCTGTCTGTTTAGCTATTTTGATATATTTGTTTTAACTTGTTAAAAAAAATCTGTATTTCTCTCTTATGATTGTCTATTGTTGATTGTCCAAGGAAAATCTACTGTTGCTGTTGTCATCATTCTTTAGTTTGTAGCCAGGTCTCTCTTGTAAATAAGTCATTGAGGCTCAATGAGATTAACCTGCTTAAATAAAGGTTGAATGAACATGGAAGAATACAAAGAGGAAATAAACATTTAACACATACACAGGAATGCAGAGCATGCTAGACACTGGCACATGCTTAGGAAAAATAATTGTTGCACAATTTCAGAGAATAATCACATTAAGTGATGCTAACATGGTTAACGCTTCAGATGGAAAAATGTCACGAGAAGAAAAATAAATTAACATATTTTATCACTTGTTGAACAAAATCTGTAACCCATAAAAAGATCAAAACAACCATGAAATTGTTTCCATCCTTTTGTGTCAAATTTTTTATATTATTTTATTTTACTTTCAGAAAAAGTGGAACTACCAATTCAGTGAGCTTCACACTAGGAGTTGAATTACTATATGTGTACTATACTCTACTACTATATTATTATTTCTTATTTTTTAATCTTGCCATCACCTTGTTTTTTTTAAAGTGCATTCGGACATTGTGGGCACTTTTTTTTAAATGTTGACAATTATTATTGTAGACACGTTGCTTTGAGCAGATTGTCTTCTTGAGCTATTAAAAAATAAACTTAAAAAATGGTGGACTGCACCTTTATTTGTAGGAATATTTTGGATAGTATGCGTGGCCAGTGGTTTTAGAATATTTAAAGTCTAAATAAAACAGACAAAATTTAAAGATTGTTGTGACTATCTAACCTATAGTCATTCATTCATTCGTTCATTTATTCATACAATTACACACACACACCCCTTCCCACACACAAGCAACTGTAAATAGTAGACAAACTTGTTTACGGATAATACTTTTCCTGTGGGATTCCTGGGTTTTCTCTGTCACTCACTCTCTTTCACAGCTAATCTCCTCAACTTTCTACACCTGCTGCTGCCTGAGGAGACCTGATCTGGAGCTGCATATAAACTCCTACCAGACATCTCTTCAGTGCCGGAACATCAACTACCTTGTGGTAACGCATGTTCAACCAACTAACCGCCTTCATTACAGCCTGTGATCTCTCCAGGGCCTTCAATGTCCTGCTCCTTCAAGTCCTTCCAAGGACCTCATCTCTCCATAGAGATTCCCCTGTGGACCAATGGTGTCTCATCAATCTGCAGCCATCAAACAAACAGCTTGGGTCAACCTGCTCCTCTCTCCACCAATTAGTGATGGTGAGATGAAGCTTCATGAAGCACTGAGGCTTTCCATTAAATAGCTCGACTCATGATCCGATGCACCATGGTGCTTCATTTGCTCTACTGCGCCAGCAAGTGGACTATAAATGTAAAACTGGTAGATGGATTATAATAACACAACTGGTTTGCGAAGCTTTAAGTTGAGTAAAAGAAAATAAATCATGTTTGCAAGGACCTCCAAGTCTAAATTTGATCTGCAAATTATCTTAATCTGTCTTTATGATGATGGTGATGATGTTTTTTTTTCCTTATACAGGTAGTCCTCGACTTACGATGGAGTTCTGTTCCTGCGCGGCGGCGTAAATCAATTTCAATGTAAGTCGGAACATACGTACATACTGAACCATATACTGTACGTACAATACTGTATTTTACCAAGCGCTTAGCCTATCCTAACACAGTACCCTACACAATTATCAAAAAAACACATACATTTGGAGCCATAATGAAGGGGGAAAAAAGTTAATTTCCTACTGGGAGCTGGTGAAGCCTTCCTCCGTCTGTTAGCATGTTAGCTTGTTGTTCCTCCAAGCTCTGCAGCTGCCTGTACTTTTCCACTGCTTCGCGGGGTCCAGAGCATTTACAGTAAGGTCTGTTAGCACTTTGAGATTTTCATTAATGAAAAGTGCGTTATAAATAAAATTCATTATTATTATTATTATTATTATTATTATTATTGTTACTCCTCTGCTGTTTCTGCCCTCCTCTGTTTCTGCCGTCAAGCTCTGCTTCTGCCGTCAAACCGGAAGTAAACCCGGAACTCGGCTTTTCAAAATAAACATTTTCAAAATATTTTTTTTAAAATGGAGATGCGTGTCGTAACCACGAAACGTCGTAACTCAAGACCGTCGTAACCCGAGGACTACCTGTATTTTGAATCTTGTGCATACAAACAAGCCAGTTCCTGAATCGGTCATGTGGTACGGTCCACTAGCGAGGCCTCAAACGTCACTACATGCGTCATCAATACACGCCTCGATACCCGCTCCATATAAATCCTCCTGGATTACTCAACACACACGTCGAAGCCTCAACACAGAAGGACTCATCACTACCACCAATACTCACCTCTTCACTGGATCATCCAAAAAGCCCAGGACCACTCCTCCTCAGGATGCTGCTACAAAACACAAACAGTAAGATTTTACGTTTCATTCAAAAATCATCATTATTAAAGATTGTCTGAGGATTTAAAGGGTACTCACCTTGCCCTCTCCTCTCTTCCAGCCCTGTAAACACCTGGAACTGCACCTGTAAATAAAGCTATTTTAAAAATATTTTTTGACTCTGTCATTTCTTCTCAGTCTACTAATTTTGGGGGTCGCCGCAAATACAATCATATTTCCAGGGATGGTTCTACCCACATGTCCTACTTGATGGGGGTGGGGATTATCCAGTCACAGCTTCCGTTTCTGCCATTTACATTTTATTTTGAAAGCACAATAAAGTGGAAATGGACAACAGGTGAGCTCAGCTTTACTGTCAGAAGATGCACCCCCCCCCCCCCGCACCTTTCCATGTTGATTCATCAGACCAGTGAAAATGATGAAATGCAAAGATCCCTGCTAACAAAATTAGCGGCAGCACACATCTCTTCACCTGAAACCTGTTCCAGTAGTGGGGGGTTCTGCTGCAGGATATGGAGTAAGTGAACTTTATTTCCCTTCATGTCCCAATTATGTAGGCACTTATTTTATTTACAAAAACATAAAATCAGAAATTGAAACTATAACCTCAGTTTAAACTACTATTTTCAACAGTTTGCTGTGATTTTATTAAGTAGGCTTGAGTAAAAAAGGTGTTTTTCAACCTTTTTGGAGCCAAGGCACATTGTTTTCATTGAAAAAATCACGAGGCACACCACCAACCAAAATTGTAAACAAAGATACTCTGTATCCGCCTATATTAAATACATGGTCATTATTATCAGTGTCTTGAATAGGAATGAAATAAACACAAAAATGTATTTTTATCATATTTTATATTTCTTATTTCAATTTGCACTTAACATGTCTTCAAAAATACACCTGAACAGTGCCACAACAATGTGGTCTTAATTTTAAAGAGGTTGTAGAAAACTTCAAAAGTGTTTTACAAACTAATTCTGTCCACAAGCATTCTTTTAGCCATTCTCTACATTTAACTCAGTGTGAAACCTGTGCATGTATGGATGAACACAAATCTGATTCTGGCAGGAATTGAAGAAAGACACAAACGAAGCTCTTCCTCAACAGCTCTCAGTCTCTCTCTGTTTTTAGTTTTTTGCTATATGCAATGCTAGCCTGTCACCGCTACATGTCACGTTTATGCGTCACTACTTCTCTTGTTTTAATGTGCAATGCTATGTTCCATGCTGCCATCTATCTAGTGATAAGGAAATTACATGATTACACCGTTAGACACTACTACAGCATAGACACTCGAAAATGGCATATTATTTGCAGATAATTAATTCGTTTTCAAAAAATCATTTTAGACCGATTAAGTGAAATTGGATAATTTCCACGGTACAACTGACGATCACTCGCGGCACACTAGTGTGCCATGGAACAGTGTTTGAAAAACACTGGTGTAAAAGATGAAACGAGCAGGTGTGAGAAGCATGAAACGCTCGTGGATGGAGAGGAAGGAAAAAGGAGGAGGAGGTCAAATATTTAAAGAAAACCTTAAATACGGACAAATGTAAAGCTTAAAATGCCCATCCCTATTTGATAGTATTTATATGCACATTATAAAGTATAAATACAAACAATGTAAAATATACATTCTATTGAAATATTCAATAAACATGAGAATAAAACAGATGTTTCTCTAACAACAAAAACACAAAATAAAAAATTTAAGGTTGACCTTGTTAGCTAGTGGTTTGTGTTACGAGTTCAAGAGTTGAAGGAAGCTCTGAAACGAATGTGCACGTTATTTGCAGGTTTATTGTACATATAAGAATAAACTTGCAGCTGCAAACAGACCTCTCGGTGCTCACAAAGTCCACACACACTTCTTCGGAGGCCGGGCTACGTTTATAAACCCTCGGATGTCGTCATCGCCTCGTGGGACCGCCTTGGGACTGCCCTACTCTACTACGTAGCCAGCCTCTCTGCCAATAAGCTATCAGCTTGATGTAAACACAAGTGTCGGGTCTGTTGGATGCAAGAATGCAGGCGTGTAACTAAAAACTCTTCCCTATTGAAAACAAAGCCAGAGAGAAAAGGTTCCGCCTTGGATTTAATTCACGTTATATGGCGGGATTTAAGTGAACACAAATCTTAGAACATAACAGATATAATACTGATAGAAATATATTTCATTATTATTATTAATACACCGTAAATCATACGAAATTCACCCGCCTCTTCGGACATGGTGCGCCGCTACGTGCGGCGGATCGTAAACGGTGCAGACCCTGTGATTTGGCGATCGACTGTTCGCTGGCTGGCAAAGTGAAGTGATGGGAGTTTTTGGATTAACGAACTGGTACCGACGCTGGTCCGTGTGTCTCCACTGGTGAAGCTGCGTTCCGACGGGTCGGTTCGTGTCCCGGTTCGGCAGACAGATGTGTTTGGGTCCCGGAGGGTGTTAGCCAGGTAATGCTAACAGGTTTGTAGCCGAGGTTACCGCTGTGTTTGCCGTTGCTAGGCCGGGTGTTGCGCGCTCACTGCGGGCTGTGTTTAGCCCGAGCTAACGGCTAGCAGAACCGCTAACTTTGACAGATTCACGTTAAACTGGTTTAACAGAGAAATGTTGCTAACAAACCACCTGAAAAATGTTCTTTGAGTTAATATTACTCTTGTAGATAATTTGAGGTTGTAGCTGTTACAAATCCTTAATGCGAAGGCTTAATGTCCCCCGATTAGTTCATTTTAGGCTGTTTTTTTATTTATTTTTACCGTTTTGCTGAGTTTAAACAGTCACAGAATGCATTAAAACACTGTAAGATAATAATAACTCTGCAGGAGTCCTGATCCTGTCTCAATTTGTTTTGAGTTTCCTTCCAAGGACCCAGACTTTCTTCCTATTTTAAAGCAGGTATGTTTAAATTTATGATTTTTCTACATCCTTATAAAAAACACTTTGCTCTTGGCAAGAGTTGGGGGTTCAAATCCACCAGCAGTCACATGTCCAAGTGTCCCTGGGCAAGACACTGAACCCCTCATTGCCTCTGATGTGTGTATGAATGTGATAAAGCTCTGATTATTATTTGTACAGATCTAGATGATGTATGAACGGGTAAATGGGGCACAGACTGTTGTAAAGAGCTTTGAGTGTCTCAATAAGATAAAAAGATGCTGTATAATCACAGTCCATTTACCATTCTGCTTTGTTTTTAGACACTTGCTGGTCTTCCTGTTGAATTACACTGGTGTGGACCGGTAGCACTTGCACCAAACTTGGATTTAACTTGAACCTCTCTTGAAAAGTTTGTTAACATAATTATTTAATGTTGTCAGAAGTTTTTCTTTCAACATTTTCTGTGGAGAAGTTTAAATATCTGATCGTCTTGTTCCTGAGACCGGGCCACATCGAGGGAATGTTTTTTTTTTTTATCTTAAGCTGCTTAACTCTGACCTCTAAACTATTTTCACACTAACGGCACCAAACAGAACAAAGTTTATATTTGTTTCTTTGGGGAGTTTTTTAATCCGACTCCCTCTCTCATGTATTTATTTATTTCTGCTTGAATAATTTATAGCTCAATGCTGAGTGGCTCGATAAACAAACCTTTCTTTGAAAATGATCTGGTGCAACAAAGATACAAAAATCATAGAAAATAAAATGCTGAGCAAGACCACCTAAAAATTACAGAACGGTCTGGGTCCTTGAGGGGAAACTCCAGATTTAAAAAAAGGAGTGGCTCAGTTCATCACCAAACAGGTGAAGTTTCCTGTTCGGTTGTAAAAATAATCAAACGTTGGTTCTGTTTGCTCCAGACGTGCCCGATGTGGAGGTTTCTCTCAGCGAATCACTCCTGAAGCTGCAGTTGGAGGACCCGAGGCGCCCAGTGGTCAGTTCTGTCAGCTTCTCTTCTCATCATGTCCAAGAGCAAGAGCTCCGAGTCCGTCAAGGTGGTGGTTCGGTGCCGTCACATGAATGAGAAGGAGCAGGCCGCAGGCTTCAGGCGCGTGGTCTCCGTTGACATCAAATGCTCTTACCTTCACTATTAAACAGAGCCCTGAGTGCTACTGGTTTTTTCTTCCATTTGATTTCACCAAATGTTTAAATAATCGCTGATCACGATCATTCAGGATTTTTTTTCCAGCCACATTTCTTCCTTGAAGACGATGGGTCCCCACTATCCTTGCAGTTTTTAATAATGCGTTGGACAGTTCTTAACCCAGTTTTAAGTAGTTTCTACAATCTCCTTAGATGTTTCCTCTGCTTGATGCCAATGATTTGACCCTTCTCAAACAGACTGACATTTTTTCCACCACCACACGATGTGTCTTTCAACATGGTTTAAGAAATGCGAAGCAACTCGTTGCACCAGTTGGGGTTAAGTAACTTGTTGCAGCTGAAAGATCATCGTCCAATAGGAGACTCGTACCTGTCTGCTTAGTTAAATCCAGGTGGTGACTTGTTTTTTGAGCCAGGCAGTGTAAATTAAAGCCCGAGAATAAAGATGAATTTTAATTTGTTCATTGAAATTAAAGTTTTACCCAAGTTTGAAACTCAAGAAAAAGTTGAGTTTGGCCCACCAGGCTTTAATGTTCAAACTGAGGCTGTGTGGGCCACATTGCCTCGAGGGCAGCAGCAGCAGGGCTAAGTAGGAAAATACTTTTTATTAATTCAAACTCTTTAAGAGTTGCGTGACTTTAGCTCTTGGTGTTTATTTTCTTCCCGTCTTCAGCTAGTTTTGCTTTTCTTTGGTTGTTTTTGCAGGTGAAGGTGGTGACTTTCCAGGAGGACTCGACCCAGTTGGAACTCTACGTGTTAAGACGAGCCGATCACTTCATCGGGAACTGCGTCTCCTCCTTCTCCGCCTTTGTGAAGAGGAAAAGGGACGTCCACAGCCTGCCGTCCTCCTTCTTCGGCATGGACGAGCCCGGCAGAGTAAATCGCAGAGAAGAACTCTGAGTGTCGGAAATGTCCACGTCGTGGACGATAATGCTGGACGTGGAGGGACAAACGTGGCGCAGCGGGTTTGTTTTGGGTCCAGTTTTAAATTGAGCGCAGGACCAAGCTGCTCGTCTTCAGGTCCAAGTTAGTGTCTCATGTTTCCTAAAGGACACGACTCTGAGTACAGCCATGTCCTGAGAGGAAAACAGGATGAACTAAGACAATCCACTGATGTAGTTTGCACCAATAAAAACGACTATATACGTGTAAAATTGTCGTTTAGGTAGATTTTTTTATGTTTGATCAACAAAAATGTAGTTTTAAGAATCTTCTCCCTCAACTTACTGTTCATTTGAAGTTCTGCTCCAAGTTCGGTTCTACCATTTGATTGTTTTTAAACCGTTGAAGTGTGACCAAGCTGACGATGTGCAAAATCCAAACTGAACTTTGACCTTCATCTGTTGGTTTGGATCTGAACGAGAAGGAACTCTTGGGGATTGTCAGGATGTGCAGCAGAATCTCACGGACCTGCATGAGCTGGAGAAGGCCAGGCTGATTCTGGTGGGTCCTGGTCACCCGCTCCGTGGTGGGTTCAAGGTTGCTTCTGCCTGAACGCAGCAGTGATTATTTTAGCTTCTTAATGTCTTTACAAGTGCAGATGTTTCAGGTCTGTGAAACTAATAAAGATTCTTGAACTTGCTTACAGAATATGTGTTGAAACTAACCACTGAAGCTTAAACTCTGGCATTCAACCAACCAAACTTTTATTTTCTTTCCCGACAGCCGGAAAGGTGCACAAAGTGCTTCACAGCACAAAATTTAACAAACACAAAACTGCTGGAGAGTTTCTAGGTATTACAAGCCTGCCTGAATTTAAAGGTTTAGGATGTGATTTTAAAAGGTCCAGGTCTGGACATCTGGTCCTTAACTAGTCTGGGTGTTGTTGTCACCCCAATGTTTGTATTTGGAGTTTAGGACAAATGGAAAACAATTATTACATGTAGTTGATCTTGAGGTCCTCATGCTCACAGAAAGCCTCGAGTTTTAAATGAGGTGGGGCGAGGCCGTCAAGATCTTTAAAAGTGAATTAAAAAGGTTAAAATGAACTAAAATGGACTGGAAGCCACTGGAGAGAAAATAAAGAGTGATGTCTGGTGGTGGTAATGTCTCCTGTGTGGACTCTCATGTGTGAGTTTAAACTTGTCTTATGTCTAAATCTTTTCCCACAAAGTCCACAAGGAAACGGCTCGTCTCCTGTGTGGACTCTCATGTGTGAGTTTAAACTGTTCTTCCGACTAAATCTTTTCCCACAAAGTCTACAAGGAAACAGCTCGTCTCCTGTGTGGACTCTCATGTGAGTTTAAACTGTTCTTCCGACTAAATCTTTTCCCACAAAGTCCACAAGGAAACAGCTCGTCTCCTGTGTGGACTCTCATGTGTGAGTTTAAATTGTTCTTATGTCTAAATCTTTGTCCACAAAGTTCACAAGGAAACGGCTCGTCTCCTGTGTGGACTCTCATGTGAGTTTAAATTGTTCTTCTGACTAAATCTTTGTCCACAAAGTTCTCAAGGAAACGGCTCGTCTCCTGCGTGGACTCGTGTTTGTTTAAATTTGATTTGAAAGAAAATATTTTTACCACAGTCGTCACAGCTTATTAATTTTGCCCTTGCCTGGACTTTCCTGCGTGACTCTAGATTTGTCTTCTCTCTGTAGCCGGGTCGGGTGTGGTTAAAATTGGTAACTGTGATTAAAAATACTATTTTAAATAAATAAAATTGGTTAAAATGGTTGTACCTTAAAAAGTTACCTTTAAGGCACGCAGGCCCATTTACAGAGGAGACTTGAGACAGATTTCACACAGTGACACAAGTTAAATTGCACAATTGTTTGTTTAATTTTAAAAATGGAGAGTTAAAAAGCACACACACTTTAAAAAGACAATTATAGACCCAAACAATAAATAATGTGCAATTCAGTGCAATAATCTAAAAACAGGACAACCTCACACACAAAATCATACACCAGAGTTAATTTCACCACCTGAGAGATGCTCGATCAGTCAAGCAGCAGCAGTCCTGAGTCCACCCTGGTAGGATCCGTCGTACCAGAAGAGACGTCACTCCAGCCGACGCCCGTTCAATTAGTTGAGCTGGACATCAGTCGGCCCAGCTCCGCCCGCAGGACGCGTGACGCAGCCCGCCCCACGCCGTCCAGACAGCGGGCACCAACACAGGACCAGTCGGCAGTCGATGGACGACCCAGATGGAAGCAGACACCAGTCGGGACAATCCGGACAGCAACAAACAAACGGCCAAGGACAAACACCGGCATAGTTTCAATGTTGGGTTTTCCTTTGTCTGTGTACTCAAAAACCACACTGGCTGTGTTGGCATATAAAATGTTTTAGTAATTAATTTTTTTGTGAGTCAGCACTGATTTATATAAAAAAACTGCTTTGATCAAAGTTTTTCTCTACATG
This sequence comes from Argolebias nigripinnis, assembly GCA_031763805.1. NCBI lineage: Eukaryota > Metazoa > Chordata > Actinopteri > Cyprinodontiformes > Rivulidae > Argolebias > Argolebias nigripinnis. The sequence continues at coordinate 36,291,101 of JARVJN010000144.1, forward strand.
GACCAATCCTAATTAACATGCCATACAAATACTGCACATAATGCCGTGGTTTACAGTGATCTGCAGAACTTGGATCTCTCTGGTCCTCCTCATTCTGACACACTCGCCCTGTTTCTGTTAGCTCTGAAGGCTGTGTGCTGACCATGTGTGAGGGAACAATAGAGTTGTTAGTGGACTGCCAGTGCAGTGTGTGCATGTCAGGTTAGGTTTGAGCTGTTGTGTGGAGACTTGATGCAGTGACAGACAGCTCTAAGTATTCTTTTGGCTGTCTCTGGGGTTAATAACTAACTAAAGACTATAAAAACTTCAGGAATCAGACGCCTGCGTGTGCTCGACAGGAATGGAAGATTTTAGGCTGCAGCATGAAGCTGCGCCGATGTTAAGCTGCTGAGTGGTTGGACTTCCAAATTTGTCTTTAATATATCAACTGATAATAAATTTTGCCATCCAGAGAGCAATTAAGATAAATTAATTACCGTATAAGACAATTTTATAGATTTTATTTTACTTTTGTGAATACACAAATCAAAATGTGGCTTCTTAAAGGTGAGAATCACATTTTTGTAGGAAATACTGAGCTAAAAAAACTACAAGTAAAATGTGAAAGAACCTGAATACTGGTGAGATTTCAAAGGAACAAAATGGTAACTAAATGCTAAAATAGTCAAACACTAGCTAAAAGCTAAATGTAGTAAAATGGCTAGCTAATAGAAGAGTAGCTATAAAGCCAATGTATTGGAAGACTAGCTTGAAGCTAAAATTATAAAGTGTAGCTTAAAGATAAAAGTTGCAAAAAGGTAGCGGAAAGCTACTCTTTCACAGAACATTGGCTAAAAGGTGCAAGGTGACCTGTCATTCACATCACATGTGGTACATGAGGTGGAACAGAATTATGTACCGGTACTCAAAGTCACAGTTACTCCAAAAAATAGCAAAAATACAAACTCTGAAAAAGAAACAGTATATAAGAATCTAAGCGTTGCAAAACATTTAATATATTAAATTTGCAAACCACTAACTGAAAGCTACATTTAGAACAAAGGTAGATAAATGCACGAGTGCTCAATTAGAAGCTAAAAACAGCACTAAAAACGGAAAGTTATGCACCATAACACATATGCCCTGAAGGAAGGGAATGAGGTGCAACATATCACTATGGGAAATTATGCCCCGCGTGGTTTACCTGAAGGAATACAATCACGCCTTTACGGCAGGAGCGTCAGTTCATCCATCGATCTCCATAATGCACTTCACCGAGCTTTCAGCATTGAAAGGGCCAGGTATGTTGCATCTTGTTCCCTTCCTTCAGGGAACATGAGTTATGGTGCATAACTTTCAGTTCCCTTATCAGTCTTGTCACTCGGTGCAACA
>JARVJN010000144.1:36343107-36353495 GCA_031763805.1 Argolebias nigripinnis
TTCCGTGCATGCTTCTGTGGCCGCCATTTTCAGCAGGGCAAATGACGCGCTGACGCGTCGTGTAGCGGTGACGCATAGTAGATGCGATTCAAATCAAGGTGCGACATGTTTATGGATGTTTCCAATTTATTGCCAATAATTGGACAAAGCGACTTATAGAAAGGTGTGAGTTATCAAGCGGAAAATACAGTAAGTAGATAAGTCATAGGATATTTATTTATCTAACATTTTTGGTCCTTCAAGCCGGATAGTGAGGCAGGAAGTGTTTTTATAATCCTTATCAGACAGAGGCAGGTCAAGACGACCTCGGCTTCACAGCTTACAGACTTGGAGCCGTCCTCGGAGTTATCAGGTGCACCTGCAGGCTCCTCCCAGAGGAAAAACAACTCTCAAACTCACACACATTCATTTAACATTAGTTGGTAACAAACATCCATAAGCCTTTACCTAAACTCCCTTGACAACAGCTGCCACAGCAGACTCAAAAATGCCCACAGTTCAGTAACTTTTAGACTGTTGTAAATGTTGGTGTATTAACAGTTGAGAATATTTTACCCTCCAAGTTCTACTCATCGACCAGACTTAAAAACTTTTAAATTATAATTTTATTTTGCTTTTTAAATTTATTGAAGGTGACACAAAAGTTTGAACCAATAATCTTATCACAGCTAAAATCAAAATTCTCTTCAAAGCAAAAAGCCATCAGTCAGAATCGGTTTTTTTATTTGGTTATTTGTGTTTATTATTATGTTTATTCCCTCGTTTGTTTTAGTTTTGTCATTCTTGCGCTTTGTTCTGTTACTCGAGTCCTCGGTCAGTACTCTCTCCACTTGTCGCAGCTGCATCCACCCCACTCATCAGCCCCAGCCCTTATAGTCCCTCACTTCTCACTCCTTCCTCAGGGGAGCATTATTGGTTCTGACGCCAAGTCTGGTGTTCCCCGTGTCTCCATTTAGGTTTTAAAGCCTCGGCAGCCTTTTGTTTTTGGCTTAAAATCCAAGTTTATTCTATTCCTCTTGTAACAGTTTGCATCGTTGAGTCCAGCCTCGGTTAAACCGTGACACAACCCCACCGAGCTGTGCTACAGTTAACCACATGTGTGAAGTTGCAGAAAGACTTACGAGAGCAGCTCCTTTTTGCTATCCTTGGGCTGAAACTTGACTTTGAAGGTGGGGGTCGTCACCTCTCCGGGGTACTTCCTGTCCTCCAGACAGTCCTGCATCAGGTCACAGTCTTCTGGGTCCGATGAGACGTATGACTGGGCAGTGTGCTCCATCTACAAAATACCAAAAAGGCAGGGACGATCAAACCAAAGGAGATTTTATGCATTTATTTGTTCTGAGGATTGATATTTTTGAAGCCTCATTTTGATAATGGCGTCAATGTACAACAACAACAAAAACTTTGAGACACCGTTTTTGTTTTATAGACGTGGAGTTTCCAAATGCAAAGTGTCATCATAAAAAATTAACATTCAAGGTCCTTTAAATTTCTTTTGAAAAAGTTCAAAGCAGTGAAAATTAGCATATGCCAAATCTAGGATGGTGCAATGCACCTGACACACCACCTCCGTCACGCAGTGCAGTGTTTTAACTGCGCAGTAACTCTTGTTTTTCACTGAAATAAATGAATAATAGAAAGAGGGAAAACGGGGACAGGAAATAAGGAAAGGCAATTAGACAAGAAAAGTGATGTAAACAAGAACTTTTCATTCAAAAGGCTTCGGGGGGAGTTTTTTTCTGTTGTTATTTTAGTAGAAGTATTTCCTCTGTGACTAATGTTGCACGTTTGGAAGCTCTAACCCTCGCTGCACTGACCTCGTCCGTTTCCTCTTCTCTTTGGCGGTTGGGTTTGGTGAAATCCAGAGGTCCTTCCCAGTCCTCCTGCTTGTATGTCTGCAGGTTTGGCGACGTCACGCCACTGTTTCCGCTGTGATGGAGGGAGGATGACGAGGAGGAGGAAGACGAAGGATCTGGGGATCGAACACCCGGGCTGGTGCCTGACAGACTGCCCTCTCGTTTGATGGGCTTCTTCATGCTTAGGTCCAGGGTCCCATTCTCATCGACCTCAATGTCCATTTCCTGAGGAGAAAATGTCGAATATTAAGCTGGGTGAGCTTTTATATTTATTTTTTACCCCAAATATGGTGTTTACTATTTAATTTTTTTAAAAATTGAAACATACAAAACTTATAAACTAATAGGAAAAACCAAGCGTTGCTCAACTCATAGCAAAAACAGTAAGATTTTATCTCGTTTATCAACTTGCTCTGTTGCGTTAGCTTAAACTACACGACTAACTAAACTAACACAGAGCAAGTAACAAATTGTGCTTAAGCTAACAAGTGTCAGAAAAAACATTTTATTGTTTCACCATAATATTGTGATTTTTTTTAAAGACAAAAACAGTGACTTGGCTTAAATCAACTGTAGCAAGTTAGCTACAACACAAGCTAGCAAGATGGACACTTAGCATATCGTTTTACTTTGTTGTGAGTCTGCATGAACAAAATAAAATATTTTGTTGTCACCGTAATATTTTATATATTTTTTTAGCAAAGGCCTAAGTGAAATTTCAAAATTAACTAGAGAATTTGCATTTCCTACAAAAATGCAGTGTGAATACTTATTGCTGAATAACTTGCTGACAAACAGCTGAAATGAGCTAAAACATGCTGAAATGTACGGTAGCTGAAATGGAAGAACAAGTCAAAGTTAGCAGAAGAAAGAACACATTTGCTGAATTAGGTTTAAATAAGCAGAAATTAGCACAAAAATAAGGAAATCAGCAACAAAAAAGGCTGAATTTAGCAACAACAACAACAACAACAACAACAACAACAACAACAACAACAACAACAACAAAAACCTGCTGAAAAATAGCTGAGAAGACTGAAAGAAACTAAACTACCAGAAGGAAGTGGAATGAGCTGGAAAAAGCAAAAAAATAAAAAAGTCGAATTAGCTGAAAAAGCTAAATTTAGCACAAAACAGCTAAATAGTAGCTGAAATAGGAGAAAAGCTGAAACTAGCAGGAAAATGCTGAAAGGAACATGACGAGCTGAAATAAGTAGAAACTACCATGAAAAAAGAATTTACCTGAAAACAGCTGAAAGTAGCTAAAATGCCAAAAAAAAGTAGCTAAAAAGGTAGCACAAGCTTTATCTAGCAGAAGAAAGCAGAATGAACATGTTTGCTGAAAGAATCAGAAATGAGCAAAAAAAAGTGGAAATTATCTGAAAAAGCTGAAATAAGCCAACAACAACAAAAAAAAGCTGAAAAGTAGCTAAAACAGCAGAAAGATGTTTAAATTAGCAGAAGCAAGTAGAGAGAGCACCTCTTCGCTGAATTAATTCAATTTCAATTGTTTCAATTTTTAGTGCATAACTGTTTATGTTTTTTTATTTATATTTTTCTTGTATTTTATTCCTTTTTGTGCTTTTTAACTTGTCTGTACAGCACTTTGGTCTTGTATGTGTGTGTTTAAAGGGCTTTATAAAGAAAGTTGGATTGGATAATTCAGCCTAATTAGGCTGAAAAAGGTTGAAATGAGTGCAAAAAATGTGGTATTTGTAAAAAAAAACGCTAAAATTAGCATAAAACAGCTAAATAGTAGCTGAAATAGCAGAACATGGTGAAACTTGCATAAAAGGGCTGAAAGGAACATAATAAACTGAAATTAGCAGAAATAAGTTAGAAGAAGCACAAAAAGCATTTACAGTAGTTAGAAATAATTTGAAGAGAGCACAAAACAGCTGATAAAACAAAATTGAAATTAGCTGAAAGTAGCTGAAAAAATGTTTACATTTGCAGAAGGAAGCTGAAGCAGAACAAATTGTGAATGGAGCAGTAAAAGGTTGTAGCAGGTCTAAAGATTTGAAGGATGGAAAATGAGCTCAGTTTATTTTCTATAAGAAATGTCAGAAAAGGCTAAATATTTCAAAAAGCTAAAGTTGTACCAATACCAAAAGTCATAGCAAGATTGTCCTGAAACAGCTGAACGTTTTGATTTATGATTTGGTGAAATAGATGAAAACTCCGGGAGGAGAAAGATGTTGAAAAACTTACAGAAGATAAATGGACCACAGCTGTGTTAATGTTTTATAAGCGTTCACACAATTAGCATGTAGCAAAGTAGCTAAAACAAGCATGCTAGCAAAATGTATAATTAGCGTCTGTAGCTTTTTACTTTGCTGCTAGTTATTTTAAAGTAAATGATAGAAATATTCTATCACCACATTAAATTTACTTTTTAGCATAAATGTGACTGACTTGAAAATAAGGTTATTTTAATTTTCTACATCAATCTGCATGTAGCAAAGTAGCTACAACAAGCATGCTAGCAGAACATAGGCTTAGCATGCGTAGCTTGTTACTTTGTTAGTTAGCTTGAATTAAACAAAACCAAAACATTTGTAGTCATACTATAGTTACTTTTTTATAATAGTTGGTTTTAAAACACTCAGGTCTTAAAATGATCAGACTGTAACTGATGTGCATTTGGCGTGTTTAGCTTTCTGCGTCATTGCTTGTTAGCTTAAGCTGAATAAGTGTGTTAAAATAAAACATTTGTTACCATTATATTGACTTTTTCTTGAGCGTAAAGGTCGTGGGTTAGGTTGTAAACTTGAAAAAATAATATGGCGGTAGCAAACTAGCTGAATGTATATTTGGCATGTTTAGCGTTTTACTTTGTCGCTAGCTAGCTTAAGCTAAGTAAAAACAAAAAATATTTATTTGCCACCACATTATATTTATGTTTTAGGATAAATGGAGTTTTGACACTTTAAATTAATTAGAAGACCTAAAGACCTGGCTTCAAAAAGTTTTATTTAAACATATTCATCACTGTATCAGCTAAAGCTTGTTAGCTGAAACTGCTAAGTTTTCTTTAGCTTATTGAGCAAATAATTTGTCTTTTTATGGGTAAATGTGTGAAACGATTGTGGTGTCAAACTGGGAACGAGACTTTTGCCGTGCCACAAATACATTAACATACTCAGTAAGGTCAGTGCTCCTTCGTAACTCTCTTGTGTAGGAGAATATTTTCTGCTGCCTTTTAATTTTTTCTTGTTTTGTTAAATTGCCTCCGAGCTAGAACCAAAGAAACATTTATCCAGTCACAAAGCGTTTCACACTCAGCTGCTAAGAACGTTAACAGATTGTGTGTTTGTTAATGCGGTGCTTCAAATCTCCACGACTCATTTTAGCGCTGGCAGGTGAACAGAAAGCGTGGGGTGAAAGGAGCCGTGTTTTCAGCTCGTATGTAAAACGGTCCTATGCCTGGTCAACATCTGAAAATATCAAAGCACGCAGAAAGAAAACTGGACCAGTTCCAGAAAGATCCCAGCCTGATGAGCACAGTTTGTTTTAATATCGCATCTCAACCGACTCCTACTCTGACTCCAGATCAGTGGATCTGTGCAGCGAGGCCTGCTCTTGGATCGTCGCCATTTCTGAAAAACACTTTGCTTTGCCGCCAGACACACAGAGTCTTCGTATTGTCCTGAAACCACGTAGGAAAGCAAATAATAATAATAATAATAAAAGGGCGAAGCAGGAGGTGAGGCAAACAGGCCGTTAAAAATCACAATATGGGGGGAAAGTGGTGCTCCGATCCTGTGCACAGAGAGAGAAAAATAAGGAGGTGCAGATGAACGGAGGAAGTGAAACTTGTGTTTGGAGGAAGTGATGGAGATAAGAGTAAAGGAGAAAATTAAAGAAAGAGTGGAGGGGGTGGAGAAAGTGAGTGGGAGATGGGTCCGGCAGATAATGAAAAAAGGCTACCTGGTGGAAAAGTAATCCAGGGAACTGGCAGCGAGCCAAATTCAATAACAACATGAAAAGTGCGTGGGATGGAGGGATGAAACGATGAACGAGGACGCGAGAGGTGATGCAACCCAATCTCAACACCGTCCTGTTGCTGTAAGCCTCTTGATGATAAATTCATGTGATGTTGATGTGGAAAGAAAAAAAGAAAAACGAACGAGAAGGGAGGGCGCCGCTATCACCGCTCATCTCGCAGCTGTGGCCAGAAACGTTTCGTCCGCTCGACAGAAAGAAGACCAGAAAAACACGTCCAAGTACCGATGACTTTACAGACACGGAACGTTAAACGACAGGCGCTTGTGGTTACCTTGTTTTGTGGTTTGGTGCTAAGGTTTTCGGGTTTCTCCCAGCAGCGTGTGGACAGGTTAAGGATGGCGGTGGCGGCCATGTGAGCAGCTTCGGCGTCGTGGGAGTAGTCGTAGGCCAAGGTGGAGGTCTTTCCGTACGCGTGCAGAGTGAGGCTGGGCGACGGTGACTTGGGAAACGAGGGCTTAGCTGGAGAAGGAAAAAAAACAGTAATGGAAGAAATAAATCTGTTGAATTATTATTCCTAGTTGATAAACCAATTTCACAAGAATAACAGCTAGAAGGGGAATAAAGGAGAGATTTAATACAAGAGATCAGTCTATAAATGTGCCTCGATGTTCTAAAACTAGAACTCGGATGTTTGTTTTGTTCTCTTCTAAATTAACTGTCGAACACATCTGGAGTTTTTAAGCCATATTTTCATTGGTCCTTGGTCTCTGTGAGCCCGCCTCCAGTCCAATGTCGTAGCTTTGGCCTCGTGTTCTGGTGCTGGAGTCGCTGCTTTGGGCATTCACAATATACTGTATAGCCCTTTCTAGAACTGGAACCGTCCATCTGTTTTCTTTAATCACTTTTTCCTTTCTGGATCGTGGGAAGCCGGTGCTGATCTCCAGCGGTCACTTTGCGAGAGGGGGACACGCTGGACAGGTCTCCAGTCCACCACAGGGACACAGAGAGACAAACAACCAGTCACTCTCTCTCTCTCACCTAGAGACAATTTAGAGTTAATCAGTCTAACATGCATGTTTTTGGTCTGTGGGACGAAACCGGAGTACCCGGAGAAAACTCATGCATGCATGAAGAGAACATGCAAACTCCACCCAGAAAGGCCCCCGGACGGGGTTCAATCCAGCAACTTTCTTGCTGAAAGGCGACAGCTTTACCACCTGCTCCACTGTGCCGTTGAACGACCAGCCTTCATGGATAAATATAATTGAGTATCGTCAGCATAACAATGAAAATTTATCCTGTGCTGTCTAATAATGGAAGCACGTTTAAAGTAAAGACTATTGATCCAAACACTGAGCCCTGAGGAACGCCATAACAATATTAACAAAAACAAACTGGAATCTATCAGATAAATATTATGACAGACACAGTGTTCACTCTCTCTCTCACACCTGGGGCCAACTTAAGTTACTAACAAACCCAACGTGCATATTTTTTGTCTGTGAAAGAAATCAGAGTAACTGGAGAAAACCCTGATGGGTTTAGCTTTACATTTTATGTCTAAACCTTTCTTTGGTGCACGTGAGGAAAAAGCCAAAAGTCCCGTCTTACTTTTGAAGGCTTTGGGTGAAGTTTCGCTGGTGGTCATCTTTGGAGCAAGCATGCGCTTCCCGAACACTTGAGCATCGAAGCTTGCATAATCGAAGGAGACCTTGGAGTACTTCTCCAGCTCCTTGGCCAGGTTGGCGCGAGGCGTCGAGGGGGCCATGTTGGGCCTGTAGCTGCCGTACTGAGGCACCTCGAGCTGCTTCACGAAGCACATGGGCCTGCGGGTTGGAGGGTGTCAGACCAGAGCTGAAGGAAGTCAGGGTTGAAGATGAAACAAAGCACAACAGTTCAACGTAAAATAAAAGAGCTGCACAGAACGAATGGGATGAACGGAGTACAGATAGGAGCGCCGGTGTACTTAGCAGAAGTGCTGCAGGATTAAAAGCTCTTATCAGCAGAGGGCACATTTGCATTTTGTACAGCATGGAATTTATGAGCGTTAAACCCTCTCGTTTTCCTGGAGAGCTCAGGCTTTTGTCAGACCTGTTGGCGTAAATCCACTGATAGACGAGGGAGAAGCAAAGGAGGAGGAAGACGAGGGAAGGGGGAGCGCTCTTCTTTTTTTAATGCACTGCCTCTCCGAGCCATTCCCAAACCCTTTAGAACTTTACTTTTTAGAGTTGTCCTCCGTAACGGCGACACGTCCGCAGAAGTGTCAGTTTCTGCTCATTAACGAGCCACACGACCGGCCGCTGCCCGACGAGCCTCATACCAGGAGGAAAAACAAACTCCCCACCGCCGATCGCACGGGATTCTTTTAGCCTCTTTGTTAAATCAACACGGATGCCATTAGAACAAAGACGGGATGAAGAATTCAGGTCCGCATCCGACAGAAAGCAGCTCATTTGAATAACAATCTGAGGAGGAAAAACAAAAGCGAGCCCTTATTGTGTTTTAATCCGATGCTTTGTCCGACCAGTGATGAGGTTTTCCTTCAGCAAAGCAATTATTTCTTCCTATCCTCCCGCCAACGCCTGTATAACTGGCATAATTAGCATATCGGCTGCATTATTAATTAAAATACCAACGAGGGGGAGCGTCAAACCGGTGTCAGGTTGGTGTTAATTATCATTCTTTCGGCCATGATCGCGGTGCCAGGATGGTTTGGGGAGATGGATGAAGATGAAGAGATGCTGGAGTTTAAAGTGACAGAAATGATTGAACTGTTGCTGTTGACTCAGATCCTCAGAGCAGCTCCGCACGTGGCCACAAGGATCCAAACTGAACCGCGCTGAACTCTTGGTTGACCCACCTGAGGACTCTGTCGTTGGGACTTCCTTTGAGAAGCTCGCCGCCCGGCTGAGGCACATGGCTCTTGGACAGCTTCTCTGCTGCAGCGATCGGGCAGCCCGACAGACTGGGGGTGGGGTGGAGGAGATGGAGAATGTAAAAAAAAAACAGCAGCAAACTACCGACGGCAGAACGAACCCCACGGGGAGTTTTACCTGCGGTGAGTGTTGCGGTTGCTGTTCACGTGGCCCTGACCGGTGCAGCCGGGAGTCGGACACTTCAGCACATTTTCGTGCATGGCCAGAACTGAGAAGACGTGAGAAAAACAGGATTTGATCAACTGGAAGAACATTTCCTCGCTGCCTTAACGCCGACTCAGCATTCACATCGTTTGTTTATTACAGTTTAACTACTTCTGCAGACTTGGTGCTATTTTAGCTGTTTATAACGTTCAGCTCATTCATGAGAATCATACAGTATACAGTATTGATTCTTTTAAATACATTGTTCTCTTTTAACATTGTTCTCTTTTAAATCTGCTTCAGCTAACTGATCTACGTTTGTTTTCTCAAAATACTTTTAGCTTCTAACTAGCCTTTTGATACTTTTAACCTGTATAGGCTTTTGGCATTATTAGCAATTAGCTAACCCTTTAATACTTTTAAGTAGCATTTCGCTTCTTTTAGCTATTTGCTAGCATTTAGACACATTTGGCTTTTATTAACTTTTTTAACATTTAGCTAGCCTTTTGTTGCATCTAGTTTCTAGATATCCTTTTGATACTTTCAGGAAGCATTCTACTACTTTTAGCTACTATTTAGCTATTTTTTACTTCTGTAAGCTTTTTGTTATGTTTAACATTTAGCTACTATTTAGAGGCTTTTACCTAGCCCTTCGTTAGGTCAACTTTTAGCTAATAGTTTGCTGCTTTTAGTTAGTGTTGTGCAAGTTTTAACTTTTAGCTACCCTTTAGCAACTTCTAACAAACCTTCTAGCCTTTAGCTACCTTTTTGTTACTTTTAACTTTTAATTAGTGTTTCATCAGTTTTAGCTTTCAATGTATAAATACTAATACTAATACTAGCACTAACACTAATACATAAACTAACAATGAGTCTAGGATTATATTACCATGGCAGGCAGCATGTTCTTTCTTTACATACCGGTAGTTATCATTTTAACCCTCCTGCTGCCCTGGGGTCAGAATGAACCATGAGGTCTCTGGACTCTGAGGCCTCTTGGTTTGTTTTGACCCCAGGGCAGCAGGAGGGATAAGAGCAGAAATGAAAAAAACTCCACTCACTCTCCGGGGGGATCCTGTCCTTGTGCGGACAGCCCGACAGGCTGCGGTGGTGGGGGTAAAGACCTGTCACGTGACCCGTCCCGTCACAGCCCGGCGTGGGACACTTGTTCTCTCTCTTCTCTGACCTCTCTGGTCCATTCAGGAGCAGGAAGTGAAGAGAGACGGATAAGAGGAACAAAGGGTGGGAAAAGAGGACCACAGCAAGAGGTTAATATCAATAGGCTGCTCAGATGAGCATGAAACTAAGACATATTTTACACAACTGGACCAGAACACCACCATCTATAGCCAAACATATGTCACACAACTGGACTAGAACAACATCTATAGCCAAACATATGTCACACAACTGGACTAGAACAACACCATCTATAGCCAAACATATGTCACACAACTGGACTAGAACAACACCATCTATAGCCAAACATATGTCACACAACTGG
>JARVJN010000144.1:36450089-36461775 GCA_031763805.1 Argolebias nigripinnis
CTGGTGGTGTTGTTGCTCCAGCTGAGGTTATCGTTCATGTGTACACCCAAGTACTTGTAGCTGGAGACCACTTCCACCACAGATCCTTCTATGTTCAAGGGGGGTAGGTGTATTTGTTACTTATGAAGTCCATGCTCATCTCCTTCGTCCTATTCTCATTGATGTGAAGGTTATTCTCTTTGCACCTGCTCTCCAGGTGTTCCACCTCCTGCCTGTAGCTGGACTCATCATTGTTTGTGATGCATCCCACCAAAAGCTGTATCATCTGCAAACTCTACAATATGGCAACCTGGATGGGTAGCTGCACAATCATATGTGAGCAGAGTGAAGAGGATAGGGCTCAGCACACATGTAAGTAAGTAAACTATTTATATATCACTTACCATAGATACAACCACAAAGTGCTGTACAAAAATACAAAATAAAGGCTTAAAATAGAACAAAAATAATAACAGCTGATTAGTAAAAACAGTAAGAAGGCTAAATTTATAATTTAGCTAATTTTAGCTTTAGACTCTATTCAGCACTTTTTAACATCTTTAACTGATTTTGGGTACAGTTCTGCTACTTATGGTTTTGCTCTTATTTTGTTTTGGCCACTGCTTTAAAGCTTTTTGTCAGTTTTTCTACTTTTAGCTATAGTTTTAGCATCAGTTTTGCTAATTTAACTAATTATTTATCTGATTTTTACACCTATAGTTGGTTTTAGCGTCCGATTTTGTATGTTAGCTACTGTTCTGCCGCATTTAGTCTCTGTTTAGCTTGTTTTAACTGTAGCATATTTCAGTAAAGTCTTTCAGCACTTAGCGTTTCTGTAGTTTGAAATGTTCTGTGCTGTGTTCTGACCCGTCTCTGTCACAGGGCTACCTGCCAGCCAACAAGGAGCGCCGAGAGCTGGTGCTGAAAAGAAAGCGTGAGGAGTATTTTGGGTTTATAGAGCAGTATTACCACTCCATCACTGATGAGCACTACAAAGACACGTACAGACAGGTGAGGCTGCAGCTCGTCGGGTAACATCTCACCTGTTACACGTTCATAAAACATTAAACGGTTTATCTGTTCCTGTTAGATCCACATCGACATTCCCAGAACCAACCCTCTCATCCCGCTGTTCCAGCAGCCGGCAGTCCAAGAGGTGAGATCTGAAATACACGAGAACATGAAAAACTCACCACTACAGACTTCATGTAGAATTTCTTTACAACTTTATTGTTACTTTTTATCACTCGTAATTCACCGTCACAACTAAAACTGGACTAGACTGGATAAATGAAAAGACTTGATGTGCTGTCCACAGGACAAACTTTATTGAAACTGTCAGGAAATGATCCTGGAGTCTACATCTGGTTAACTTTGTCACGATTTATGTCGGCACGGTGGCTCAGTCGATAGAGCTTCTCAGCGAGAAGGTTGCCAGATCGGTTCCCGGACAGGGACCTTTCTGGGTGCAGTTTGCATGTTCTCTCCGTGCTGCGTGGGTTTTCTCCGGGTACTCTGGTTTCCTCCCACAGGCCCAAAACATGCATGTTAGGCTGATTGGTAACTCTAAATTGTCCCTAGGTGATAGAGAGAATGTTTGTCCCTGTGTCCCTGTGATGGACTAGAGACCTGTCCAGGGTGTCCTGATGGACAGATGGAGTCAGTGAAAACCCAATCTGAAGGTATCTTTAGGTAAAACAGTGAAGTAACGAGTCTGTGAGAAAAAGAGGAACTTTAATGTTGAAACAAAACTCAACTGATCTCAGTTTGTTCCTCAAACGTCTTTTTTAAATATTTGTGGCTTTTCAGAAAAAAATTAAGATTGTGTCAAGATTTAGAGGAAATCTGTGATGAGATTAAAGCTCTGCTGGACAGGATTTCCCTCTGACGTTTTAGTATTCATCATGTAACAGCATGGGGGGATTTACATTTTTATAGATGTGCCACGTCCTGGATGACAGAGAATCTACACCAACGTTTCTTGAATATTCATATAATCTGTGATTATTGTCACTAAAATGTTTAATATCAGAATAATCTTGTAAAATGTCTGCATTGAGGGTAAGACTTCATCAGGAGTCGGAGTTTAGCAGGAATAAAGTATTTCGTTATTTACAGAATTACTGTTAATATTGTAAATAAAAGTTGACGCTCGCAGTTTGTCAGAATGTTCAACTAAATTTGTAGCGTTTTGTGTTCTTTCTTGTTTTGAATAATAAAAATGTATTTCGTAAGTGTCTTTGTACAACAGAACAAAAGTTCTGCAAATCAGTTTAAGTACTAAGAATAAAAAAAGTTCTTCACCAAAAATACACAATTTTCTTGAGATACAAGGGGGAAACTGTACCTGTGCCAAAATAGTTTTTTTTTTTTTTTTGCAGCTGAATTTTTTGTTTGATGATTTTTTTAAAGTAGAAGATGTAAAAGTTAGTTTTTATACGCCCGTCGAAAGCAGATGTTTAACTTCTGATCCGCTCAAGATCATTTAATTAAACTTCATGTACATCTGCAGCTTCACTAGACAGTCACGTGCACTTTTCGTCACCCCGACTCCAAGGTCAAGGTCACAAATCAAGGTCAAATGTTTGTCCGGGCCATCGCTCAGATTGCTGTGTGACAGTTTGTGGATGAGCGTGTGATGTCTCTTTGTTTGTCAAACGGTTGAAAATTGTGTTGTTTCCTGTTTTTCCTCAGGTGTTTGAGCGGATTCTGTTCATCTGGGCCATCCGTCATCCGGCCAGCGGTTACGTCCAGGGAATCAACGACCTCGTCACGCCCTTTTTTGTCGTGTTCTTGTCCGAGTTTGTCAGTAAGTGACAATTCAGGCGTCAATTTGTGCTGAAGTGAACATCAGTATTTGCTTTCCATTGCTCATTTTGTTGGTCGACGGTTTGTGTAACTGTATTTTAAACGTTTCTCCGTCGCTTCATCCAGCGGGGCTGTTGGGAGGTGTTTCATGCACGATGTTTTTTGTTGTCACAGCGGAGGATGTGGAGAACTTCGAGATGGCTGCGCTGCCTCTAGAGACCCAGAGAAACATTGAAGCCGACAGCTTCTGGTGCATGAGCAAACTGCTGGATGGCATCCAGGTGGGCTCACGCATGATCAGCCTGTAAATACACTGCTGATCCGGATCAGCTGGGGTTTAATGAAACGGGTTTCCTTTCAGGACAACTACACCTTCGCCCAGCCCGGGATCCAGAACAAAGTGAAGGCCTTAGAGGAGCTGGTCAGCAGGATAGACGGTGAGTCGATGAACCGGGAACGAGCCGAGGGTCTGCAGTTTAGTCACAACAAAACAACATTTGGGTTTGCTTTCTGTCTTCAGTGGACATTCACAATCATTTTAAGAAGTACGAGGTGGAGTACCTGCAGTTTGCTTTCCGGTGGATGAACAACCTTCTGATGAGGGAGCTGCCTCTTCGATGCACCATCCGTCTGTGGGACACCTACCAGGTGGGTGCTACCTCAGCTAGCTTTTAGCTTTTTGATTATTCCTGTCTGTGGAACATCTACCAGGTGGGTGCTACCTCAGCTAGCTTTTAGCTTTTTGATTATTCCTGTCTGTGGAACATCTACCAGGTGGGTTCTGCCTCAGCTAGCTTTTAGCTGTTTGGTTCTTCATGTCTGTGGAACACCTACCAGATGGTTGCTACTTCAGCTAGCTTTTAGCTGTTTGGTTCTTCATGTCTGTGAAACATCTACCAGGTGGTTGCTAACATCTACCAGGTGGGCGCTACCTCAGCCAGCTTTTAGCTGTTTGGTTCTTCCTGTCTGTAGAACATCTACCAAGGTGGGTGCTACCTCAGCTAGCTTTTAGCTTTTTGGTTATTCCTGTCTGTGGAACATCTACCAAGGTGGGTGCTACCTCAGCTAGCTTGTAGCTTTTTTGGTTCTTTCTGTCTGTGGAACATCTACCAGGTGGGTGGTACCCCAGCTAGCATTTAGCTGTTTGGTTCTTTATGTCTGTGGAACATCTACCAGGTACTGGGTCTTTTTTTGTTGGGGCCATTGCTGTAGATTTCTGTAAAACAGTTTGTGGTGTTCAGGTTGTTTTTGCTCTAACTTTTCCTACTCTGGGTTCCTTGAATCCAAGTGCACACAGTATTTATGTTTTATTTTCTGTTGTAAAGAAATAAAGGAACCTCAAATTGATCCTTAATGTTTGTGTGTAATCCGTTTTTCTTTGTTTTATGAATTCTAACAGCAGTTTTCTTTTCTGTTCGCTTCAGGCGGAAACGGACGGGTTCTCCCACTTCCACCTGTACGTGTGCGCAGCATTCCTCCTTGAGTGGCGCAAAGAAATCCTGCCCATGGTCGACTTCCAGGTACCCGTGCATTTATTGTTTGTAAATAAGCTTCTGTGCCGTTTAGTCGTAATACTGAGAATGATTTGTAGCATTTTTAACACCCGGGTGTGATTGATCAGGCTCTGAACTATTTCCTATTGAAGATTATCGTTTTATTTATTTATTTTTCCTGATAAAGGTCTAGAGACCGTTTTGGTCAAACTTTGAAACTAATGTCACACGAGCTCTTATGCGATATCATGGGATGTCAACACTCCAGATGTTGTGGATGACTCAGCTACTACCACAAAATTAGAACTCAATATCTGTCAAATTGACAGAGTGATTTTTTTAAACACCAGTTGGCTGTAGTCCCTCGCTACTTTGCGTTTCATTTATCACAGACTCGCTCTATCACAGTTTTTCTAAATAAGAGTGGACATGACACACAATTGGCTGGTTGCACGATAGGCATGGGATTTTTATTCAAAATGAATTATTTAAAATTATTTAGCACCTCCTGCACATTTGTGCAGCCCACACTGCAGGATAAACTTCCTGCTGCAGCTGATCAGCTGTTCACCATACAGAGCAGAGAAGTGGGCGTGGCCAAGAGCGCTGGCAGGTGGCAGAGAGCAGAAAGTGTGACATGCTGTCTCTTTTCGAGCATTTACAGTTTAGAAACATTGTTTAGAATATTGCAAGAGTGTGGGTCTTCTGGGCACTGATCCCCCGCAATAAACGAGAGACTTCTGTACCATCTTGAATTGACTCCAAATTTAATCAGTTGCAAATTAATATTTCCTGAAAGTTTCATTAAAATCTCTACAGTGGCTCATGAGATTTTTTTGCTAACAGATAGTGGAACATGTGTACAGATACAAAAACATTATTTTCTGCCTCCTCCTTTTGGCAGCAGCTGAATGAACTCTGTGTTTACGCTCGTGTCTCCTCAGAGCCTCCTCATCCTTCTGCAGAACCTTCCCACCATCCACTGGGGGAACGAGGAGGTGGGTCTCCTGCTGGCCGAAGCCTACAGACTCAAGTACATGTTCGCAGACGCCCCCAGCCACTATAAGAGGTAGACCGGAGGAAACGGCACTGGACCTGAACGGACCTGGTGGGTCTGAGGTCTGGGAGGACTGGACTGCTCAACTTGATGCTGTGAAGACCAAGTCCAGGCAGTCTGAGCCGGATTTTGAGGTTTTTGGTGCATAAAACTCAGAATTGTGGACTGACGCTGCACTTATTTACGGACTGTTACAGAATATTTAACTGAAATGTTCACACATTTTAAAAGATGATGAACGTTTGTCAGGTGGTACTTTTATGGAAATATTATCAGATTTTTGTTTGTTTGTATATATTTAAATACTTTTGTTACAAGGTGTAACTATTTTATTTTATTTTTTTCTTATTTTTAACGCTCATTGAGTCGGACACTGATTAGCTGTTAGAAATAAGAAGCACATGCTCCTTTTAATCAGCTGAGAACAATCAGCCTCTTAAAGCTCCTCTTTCAGGCTGTAACCAGTATATTTTACTGGTTTCCAGTACTGATGTATAATCTATATTTAGGTTCAGACCTAATCGTAAAAGGTAGGTACGACTATACATTATTTATGATTTTTTTTAAAGTTCATTATCAATTAAACTAATGAATTTCTAAATCACTTAGAGGTGTTGTGCTACTGTAGTAACAACTATAAAATGAATTGTTTTAAAACGTGTAAGTCAAGCTTTATTTAGAAGTGCTTTAAAAAGCAACAGGTGTTGACCAAATTCCTGTACACACAAAAGGTCTGGAAATATGCAAATAAAAGAACAAGGATGAAGAGAACACAATAATGTGATAGATTAACGCAGAAATGAACATGTAACTTGAGTTATTGTCTCGTATTAAGCCCAGTTCCAATGAAGCTGTGTAAAATGTATATAAAAGTTAAATGAAATGCTTTACAAATCTCATAATCCCATTTTTTTATGGAACATTGTAAATATCTCAAATGTTTAAACTAGGAAACTGAACTATTTATTTAATAAAAAGTTATTTTTTCCTTGTATGGCAGCAACACATCTCAAAAACGTTGAGCAACTAAAGGCGGTAAAATGAGGCGGAAACAACAAAAAATCATCTGGAGGAGCATTTTGTAACTCGTTATCTTAAACTGGTCAGTAAAAAGAGCGTTTTAGGAGTAAAGATGGGCAGAGGTTCTCCAGTCTGTAAAAAGTTGCATTTAAAATTAATGAAACAATTTCAAAATAAAGTTCCTGAACAGGAAACTGAAGACTTTAATTTCCATGATCTCTAGATCATAATCTCATTGTGAGATTAGAAGAATCTGTAGAAATCTCTGAGCTCAGAGGACGAGGCTGAAGGTCATCACTCGATGATCGTGATCTTCGGACCTCGGGAACTCTTCCACAGATAATTTGTCTGTAAACAAAGTTCATGCACAGATGATGCTTAAAGCTCTATCAGGCAAAGAAGAAGCCAGATGTGAACAAGTGGAGAACCGTTCTGTGGTCAGACGGATCCATATCGGACTTTTGATTTTAGAAACCACAAAAACCAAGTTCTCCGTACTAAAGAGGCGCGGCACCATCCAGCTTGTTATCAGCTCACAATTCAGACATGCCTCTCTGATGGTATGGGGGTGCATTAGTGCCTCTGGTATAAGCAGCTTACACATCTGGAAAGACTCCATTAATGCAGAAAAGTATCTACAGGTTTTAGAACATCTGCTCCCATCCATCAGAGAAGATCCAGGTCTCCATCAGACCAGAATGGGACAACGTTCCCTCTAAAACCACTGGTGTCAGGTCCTCCAGAACCTCCAACTGGTCTCAGATCCTGGATGTTTGCAGACTGTTGTTAAAGGAGAGCAGATGCTTGTCGGAGGAAACGTGGAGCTGGAACAACTTTTTAAAGCGATGTGTTGCTGACATTAAATTAAACTTTCTTAACTTCAACATTTTGTATGTTTACAATATTCCATAAGACTAAAATATGAGTTTATAAAATGATCTTTTATTATTAACATCTGGACTTTACAGGACTGGGCTTGTAAAACTGATACTTGTAGTTCGTAAGCCTTTTAAATTTCAGGCTTTAATTTGGTTTAAACTCTTAATTTTGTTGTATTTTAGACCGTTCCGGCTGCACCGTTAACACTTTTTGTTAACGCCACAAAGTTTGATCGTTTTGACCCGACAGGACAAATGAAAATGAGTTTTCACCTTCTGAGCAACGTAGTTGATGTTCAGCGTAGGGTTTGATTAGAATCCTTTCGTTAAACGAAGTTTAATCAGTTAAACAGGATAAAAGCTTTAAGGCAGCGAGCGTCACGATTCTTTGCATCACTCCTGTGTGACGTGCTCTCACTCTCGTACTTTTTTGTTTGTTTCTGAGGCGACGAGGCAACTAATCATTTTTACCTGCATATGTTTTAATTTTTTACTTAAATCAGCATCAAAGCCTACGATGCATCCAAACTGTCAGACTTCTCTCTCAAACGGCTCTTCCGTAAACGGCGGTGTTTTCTTGTTTTCAGTCACTTGGGCTGTTTCTGCAGGTCATCAAACACTCAGTAGTTCCCTACAAGTGTTGCTCACATTAACCATGATTTTTTTTTTTCTTGCTTTGACGTTTTTTTTACCGGTCTGCGTGGCTTTGCAGCGAGTACCTTTAACACTTTGAGACAATCGGTTTATGGTTCGGTCGCTGTAAGTGTTTGATGAAGTCGTGTTCGTCCATCGACCGCTGAATGTTTTGTTTACCTGCAGCTTTAAATCTGCACTCGTCCATTCTCTCTTGATTGTGTCTCTCTTACTGTGGTATTGTTCACTCTGTGCTGTTTTTGAAGAACCTGACCTGCTGATTCATGCTGTGCTCGTATGAGGCCAAACGTTTGTGTTTCAGGTCAGTCTGAAGGTTTTAAAGCACTTGAGTCATCAGATCTGGCTTCAGCCTTAAATGATTATTTATTACAGTTATCGCTGTATTTGATTTTTGTTTATATTAAACTTATTGCTACTCTTCATTTAGGTATGTCTCTTTTTATATACATGACTGATATTTGTTTAACATTTTCAGACTCATTAGGACAGTCCCGTTTGAACCGGAGTGGGAATTTACACATTACTGATTATTGTGAAGACATTGTTAGACAACCATTTACAAATCCAGCCTTTTGTTGCATTGTTACTACACTGAATTAAAGGTTGTGCTCAGAGCTCATTGATTTTTTTTATTTTTAATGAAATGGTTAATTTTCTCTGCAGAGAGCCCTCAGATTGCTTTTACAGTAGCATTAAAACA
Organism: Argolebias nigripinnis; assembly: GCA_031763805.1. Taxonomy (NCBI): domain Eukaryota; kingdom Metazoa; phylum Chordata; class Actinopteri; order Cyprinodontiformes; family Rivulidae; genus Argolebias; species Argolebias nigripinnis. The sequence continues at coordinate 36,458,679 of JARVJN010000144.1, forward strand.
AATAAATAACAAATATATACTTTTTTCCTCCTAAAGTTTCATATTCAAACCAAAGGGATGTTTTCAAACAGAAAGTTGGTGCCAGCAGTTCCTCCTATCTCATCCATCCTTGGTGTTCCCGTCGAGTTTGTGGATTCTTACAAATACTTTGGTATCTTGGTCGATGCACATCTCTTTTTTAAACCACATGTTGAAAACTTGATAAACTGAAATTAAAACTGGGTTTCTTTTTCAGAAATAGATCTTGCCTAACTCTGAATGCCAGGAAACACTTTGTAGCTGCTACTTACTAACACACTGATTCATAACTGGCTGTAACTACCGTACCCATCACTGTACTCCTTGGTCAGCTGGTCATCATTATCTACACATAGGCATTAGGCTCTCACTAGTTCATCTTCATCTATAAAAGTCACTCATTGGTCTGTTGCCTTCATATATCTCCTCCCATATGTCACGTCAGTGCAGTTACAGCGTGCGCTCCCAAGACATCATTGCCTGCAGTGTGGACTAAACTAGGCAAAAAGGCCTGTTCCTACTCTGCTCCTGTAACCTGGAACACCTTGCAACAGGAACTGAAGCTGTCCACTTTGATTTCCTTGAGGGGTTTTAAACATTTGATAATGTCAATGGAAAAATCAAGGTAGCTATGTTCTTGTTTTTAGTATTTCACCATGTTTTATGGACCCTGGGAGAGGCAGGGGACATCCTGGACAGATCTCCCGTCCATCACAGGGACAACTGGACAGGTCTCCATCACAGGGACATCTGGACTGGTGTCCAGTCTATCACAGGGACATCTGGACAGGTCTCCAGTCCATCACAGGGACAACTGGACAGGTTTCCATCACAGGGACATCTGGACAGGTGTCCAGTCCATCACAGGGACACCCTGGACAGATCTCCAGTCCATCACTGGGACAACTGGACAGGTCTCTAGTCAATCACAGGGACACATACAGTAGAGACAGACTCTGTCACTCACGCCTAGGGACAATTTAGAGTAACCAATCAGTCTAACATGCATGGTTTAGGTCTGTGGGAGGAATCTTGAGTACCTGGAGAAAACCCACACATGCACGGAGAGCACATACAAACTCCACCCAGAAAGACCCTCAGCTGGGATTTGATCCAGCAACCTTCTCCCTGAGAGGCAACAGTTCTACCTACTGATCCACTGTGCTGCCAAGTTGAGATGCTCTTGCATTCCATTGTCTTTATCAAAGTATACAAACAAACAAAAAGTAACAAAAACCCAGCATGCATTTATAATCATGACGCTAACAATTCTGTTTTTAACTTGAAAGTTCAAGTAGAACAACAAGTGATTGTTCATGTCTGCAAACTTGAAGCTATCAAGATGCCAGCTGGCTCAACAGAAGACTGTGTGATTTGGCATTATCTTTGCAATTACAAGGAAGGGAGTGTGCTCTGCCTAACACCTCTCCGTCTTTGCCCTTTACACAGATACACACACACCAAGAGAGAGTGGGAAAGACAAGCACTCCAGGGAGAGAAAATACATCTGAGGGATATCCTCTGTCTTTTATTTCAGAGGTCTGCGTCCCCTGCATCTTAAACTGCCTTAAATACCATTGTAATAAAAAACAGAAGTGGAGGTGCTGGGTTGTGGAGAGTGCAGACACTTTGAGCTCCTCTACGTTATAATTTGTGTGCTAATCATTGTGCTGCTATCGTTCTTTGACAGCTGTCATTTTTAATTATAGGAAACACATTATGAACAGAAGCGGTGTCACAAACACACCAAGAACAAAACCAAGAAAAGACCTGAGAGGGAAATTTCTTTTAATGTCCCAGTCAGTGACCTATACATGCAATTATGGGAGCAGTTCAGGCAGCTTCAAAAATACCCTGAAGAATGTCCTGCACCATCATTCCACTGACTGGCTTCTGATTTTTATTTATTTATTTTTGTTCCTTTTTAAAAAGACACTAGATCTTTTTGTTTCTTCATCTGTCATAAAAACTCAGAATCTGTGACCTGAAACAGCCTGAGGAGTGCAACTTCACGGGCAGTTTCCTTCGGGACTAATGTGTTTTCGAAGCAGCCACCATCTTTTCCCTGTTTAATGAGCTCAGTCATAAATAAATGCATGGCCTTAATTAGCCTGCGTGTGGCGGGGGCGCTGGAATTAGTGTGGGGCTGGGGAGATGGAGGCTCCATGCCCGAGTTCTTTTGGAGATGCTGATCTGGATGTGGGGAGGTGGCCTTTGAGCAGATGCTCTCCTTGCTCTCTGCTGGTTGAAGCTTCCATGGCTCCTTCCTTTCATCCGAATCCATTAAGCTGCTTCTTACTGAGACCTTCTTGGCCATGGAGGGGCTCATGTTGGGCCCACCACAAAGCCTAGGATGGAGTTAAATTCTTAAAAATTGCTAATGAAGTCAAATGTGATGAAATCTTATGACCTTCAGGGAAATAATGTACATGAAAATGAAGTTTAATCTTAGAATTATGAAATCAAATAATGTTTTATGTTCCTGGATTGTCACTGCACGGGTGCTGAATCAGTATTTATAAACAAAATTTTAAATTTATTCAGGAGAAAGCTGCTATGACTGATGAAATTTGTAACATCAATACTTCTAAAATATTTACATTTATTTTCACGTTTTTGCTTTAGTTCAAACAAATGGGGGATTATTTTTTATTATTATTTGTTTTGTACATTTTAAGCTTTTGTACAGTTTTTGCAAATTTAGTTTTTAGCAAAAAATTACAAATAATAACTTTTGTTCAGCTTGTTTTAATTTTGACATGAGTTTGAGTTTCTTTAATAGAATTAAAGAGGTGTTCAATACTCAGAACTTACACTGCATTCAGCATGAAATGTAAAAATTCAAGTTATATTTTGAATTTTATGTTTTGACCATTAATGTTTGATGTAAATTTTATGTGTTCAACATTTCAAACACTATTTGAACAAAAGGAGATGTATTTGAGGAATGAGTGAATGTTGTTGAACTTAAAAATTAAACAAATGAAATGACCAATGCTAACCAACATCCATCCATCCATCCATCCATCCATCCATCCATCCATCCATCCATCCATCCATCCATCCATCCATCCATCCA
>JARVJN010000144.1:36783194-36796112 GCA_031763805.1 Argolebias nigripinnis
CCAAAAATTACTTTGTAGTTGAAGTGTATCTAATGTTTACATTCTGAAAAGTTCATTAAAATCTGTTCACTTCTTCATGAGACGTTTTGCTAAAAAACGAGCACACACTCAACCAATAACCAATAACATGAGAAGTTGAGCAATATGTTGTGTAATGTCTTAGGTAGCGTGTCTTTATTGCGTGCTGCTAGCTTAGTGCTACATCAGTGCCAGCTTTGTCTAGCGGCTGGGGTGGGTGAGGACATTTTGGTAGGCAGTGCGGTTGACATGCAGGGCGCCCTCCTAGGATAAGAGTAAGAGGAAACGCTAATGTGCCTCCTCCTTTGCTACCATTCTTAGTGTTTCACCCATCCTCCCTTTCTTTTTGTTGCGTCAGTTTGACCCCTACCCAGGGGTGGAGCTACTTTTTTTTTTTTTAAACAAGAGGTGACACAGCGGGGACCAAGCTGCTTTTTAGTGGGGCACAAACAAAGAAAACTTTGTTTTCCAACCTGTCACCTAACCACGTTTAGAGGATTTTCATAACCCATATGTACCGGTATCTCTCTGTCTGTCTCTGTTAACAAATTCAAGCACACATGAGACCTATGAGTGAAACACAATTTTTATTTAATATAAAAGCTTACAATGTTATAAAATATTTGTCTTTATTAGAATAAATATACAAACTGAAAATTATGTGTCATTTTTTCCATTAATGGGTAGAAAATGTATTTCTAGTCAAACTAACGGTTGATAGCGACACCAATTTGTTCAGATTTGTACAGATTTAGGACATTAGTCCTAAAATCTCTTGTCCAACTTCATCAGCATTTTCTGAGTGTCATATTCATAACTGTCTAGTCTCTAGTTACGCAAATATTTTCTCTTTTCCCCATGTTTTTTGTTTTTTTTCTAAGCCTAAAAAAGGAAAATTCCAGTAGATACATGACAAATGTTAGAAAAGTCATGTAGTGTCTCAATCAATCTGAGTGAATCAATCTTGCACTATATTTTTATTACGTACAATATCTTATGATTGCACATTCACATTGTAATACAAGGATATGATGACTTTTAAAAAAATCACAAGATACACATAGAGCCTTTATTATCTTGTTAAACATAACTGTGCTTTACAGTTTACTAATCTTTTTTTATTGGGGACTGCCTATTCTACAGTACAAGAAGGCCTTCAGTGCATTGTACTCTTTATCTTCTGTTCCATGTTTAGCTTTACAAAACTACGACAAATTCATAAATGTCTGTTAGCAAAATATTTCATGAGCCAGTGCAATGTTTTTGGCCATAAATCAGCCATTTTTAGATATACTAAACTAAAATTTGGTACGGTGGTAGTCAAACGCAATTGCTGACATTCTGAAAGCTAATCACAATTTCAAGCTAACTGTCAATGCCAATTGTACAAAGGGCTATAACTCAGCGAGTTTTAGACATACAAAGCTTAAAACTGGTGTAGTAGTGGACGAAAACAGTCTTTATCCAAATTCTTAATGCTAATGACAAATTAAATATGGCCACTACAGCTCATTTCAAATCGTTCTAATTCTGCTGTTTTAAGAAATATTGAGCTGAAATGTTGCATGATCGTAAATAAGGATGATCCAAAACACATGCTGAATGCTAGTCACAGTTTCAAGCTAACCGTTAATGCAAAAGCTAAATTCGGTTGTTTAGACTAAGCTGAAAATTAGAGTAGCCGAAAACAATCTTTACCCAATTCTAAATGCTAATCAATAATTCAAGATGACCGCCACAGCTAATTTCAAAAGACGATCCCTGATATAATCTTATTGCAAATCGGAAACACAAGATTGCCACGAAAATATACTATAAAGTAAATATTTTTAGAGATAGTCTGAAATTTATTGTGGAGTTAGCTGAGAGCGATGCTTATCAGATTCTGAATTCAAATTAAAAAACTATATACAAGATGGCCATCAAAGCTTAATTCAAATGGCTATAACGAGCTTGATGCTTTATATGAATTCAGAGGTTCAGAAAATGTTTTTTTTTCCGTCACACATGTCACACTCATAGGTTCCCTCTACCCCAGACAATATAGCTCCTTGACAGATTTTACTCCTTTTTGGCTCTAATTGGCCATCTTTTAATGCCACATGCAATCAATCCCCACACAAGTTGATCATTTGGGGGTGGCACCAGACAATCAGGTGACTTGCCGCCCTAGCCACCTCTCTGGCTCCGCCCCTGCCTCTTCCTCAACCGTCCTCCCTTGCGGCTTCAACACACACACACACACACACACACACACACACACACACACACACACACACACACACACACAAAATATATACATACTCCCACCGCCTACTTACAACTCCTTTCTAATTAAGTGTCAGGAGAGAGGCCAGAGCTGCTTCTCTCCCTCTCGTTAGCACCACTCTCCGACACTCCCACTGCAACAACAACCTGTGATGGGTCTGAGGTCAGGGCTGGGGCAGGAGTGAATAAACACGCTCGTGCTCAAGTCAGCTGCATGTTTCTGTAGCTTTCAAGATTAGCTGTGCATTTAAAAAAAAAATGTGCAGGCCAGATGATGCGGAGGGTCCCGGCTCCTGCAGATGAATCTTAAATGTGCGTCCAGGAACACACAACAGGATAAAACAACCATGCTCAATCACGTTGATAGGAGGGCGGGTGGACGCCGGCCCAAGTTGTTTCATCAGGGAAAGAGAATGCCAGGGGCTCGACTTTCAAGCTCAGCAATAACAAATAAACCTTGTGATGAAGGAACAAATACTTTGGCAAAGGATTCCAGAGGAAGCAAAGTGGGGACACAGGGCAGCGACCTGCAAAATCACAGAGTCTGGTGGGCGTGGGGCCTACGGGGTTTATCGCCACTGAGGTAAAAATCATAGGCACTTCTGCTGTGATGTTGCCATCCTCTAGCAGCTCTTTAAGAATACACAATCGCGACATGAATTAAAGTTAAATTTATGTGTGGCACAGTAGGGTGAAATGTTTTGGAATAACATGAAACCATAAAAATAAAACTTGTGATGCATTTTCATACCGATGTCTGGCTAACATGTCCTGTTTACTCACTGGCAGTGCACTGCAACTTGATTCCAGTAAGTTATATGATTTACTGGCACAGGCCACTCTGGGCACTCAGCCTCAGCCTGCTATTAGAACTCTGCATCAAGTGATGGAAAGATAAACAACAATATCCATTTCTCCAGGACTTCAGAAGGGAGACGGTAAACTCTAAATGCTGCTTTTCACATGTTGTGAATGTTCACAAAGCATGCTTTGTACATCAGACACAGGGTTTGATATTTATAAATGTTTGCTTTTCTGTTTTATGCTTGAGCAAGACTACGGTAATTGCTTATGCCATAAAGAAAAGGGAGACATTCAAAAAACATTTTTTACTTTGAGTAGTACTTTTATCAGTTGTACTGAACATATACCCACATATTTGATTAATGTAAAAAATATAGCCACTTTTAAAAAAAGTGCATCATCTTCAGAAGTGTCAAAGACATGACTTCAGTTGTATTATAGGGTGCACGAGCTGACAGATTTTTACTCCCTGATGTGAAACAGAAAAGATATCTGACAAATAGGGGAAAATATTCTTGCGTGACTATAGGCTTCAAATTTTTTGCTGGACAGGCTGCTTCAAACCAATCAAGGTAACGAATTAGAGCATAACCACTTTGCCTGGCAACACCATCATACTAAATGGAACAAGATGGTACCACCCAGCAATACTAAAATGTGTCAAGTGTGACATTAACCATGCATTTTGTACAACTTGAGCTTAGCTGTGTGACTTAAACTCTATGTACTTTTGACTGCTGACTCCTAATAGTGATGTTGCACATTTCAGTCTGTGGGCTAATGCCTTTACTCATCCCCTCATAAAACTTTGAAAATCCTAAAATTGTCCAGAGGAGAACAAGAAAACTACAAAACAGATTTACTGAAACCTTGTGCAGTTTAACATTAGCCGTTTAGGTTTTCTGCAAATAACTGCATATCACTAAATACCTGTATGTCCATCCCAATATTCTTATTACTTTACAGGCTGGATAAATAAAATGTATACTGGTAGTAAATGTTCTTTAAAAGTCCATGAATGATTTTATACCCACAGGACAAATATTGGCAGAACATGCCAGTTGTTTCTTTTTCTATAACTAGGCAAACCAACTGATCCTAAAGATAGACATGGACATTAAGGCTAGTTTAGAATTTTACAGACCAAGCAGTAAACTTAAAAGGCTGAAAACATATCTTTGAAAGTTGAGGTTGACTGATAGCACTGGGCTTTTCTTCTAGAACGTAGGCTGGGCTATCCATCAAATAATCTTTAATCCAGGCTAAGTTAATTATCCATTGACTTTTAACAGTGTTTCCCCTAGGCCACCTACTTCAGGAAGCTGATTTTTGTTGATGCGGGGTAGGGGTGGGGTATATATGAAGACACGTCTGTGATGTGTGCTACGTTAGTGTTGGTAGTTGTCAAGCAAGGTGGGGAGTCAACTGACTTATGAAGGCTACCACTTTTGATCTGGCCACCAAGTGATTAAGATGGTGATGAACTGACCAAATGACTTAAAATGCCTACCAACTGATTTATTTATTTTTTAAATCTAACTAGCCTTATGTCAGATAATTATTGGTCAAAGGTTATGAATGGGCTGAGAACAATAAGTCAAAGAAAAACATCTCCCAAGACACTATCGTATCTCTGCCCATGAACCATATGTTTGGGTTACCAAGAGCCCTGGGTGAGAATGGTGCAACTGCAGCCAAGGACACCTGAGCTCTGTGAACTCTGCTTAACTGAGAAGGTTGATAAGGATATACAAGCAAGCAGAGAAGGCAGCTCAAGGCAGATTCCCATGGCTGGTCGTCATGTGTGTACTTTATATATGCAATCTGTCCTGAAAATCTGAAGTTGCAAGTACATTACCAGTTTAAAATGTTCTTCTGTTGAGTGTGGTTCTTTTTGGATAAACAACGCAAGCAAGAGTATTTTTCTTCAACACCTTACCATGAACTGATCTACAGACCCTTTCCAACAAATTAGAATATCATGGAAAAGTTGTTTAACTTCCTTTATTCCATTCAAAAAGTTAAACTGTAAAAGATGATAGATTCAGGACTCGCAATTTAAACAATTTCAAATATTTGTTTATTTTTACATAATTTAGGCTTCCAGCTCATGAAACCCATGAAAACAGGAATTCAAAAAATTAGAATACTGGGGAGAAATGAGCCCACACTACTTAGTTTTTGCAGGGAAAAGAAAGAAAGAACTTAGGATCACAAGAAATCAATCAAAATATGGTACTTTCAAAATGATAAGTTAATCTTCAATACTGTACTTGGTTGGGAATACCTTTGCCTTAATCACTGCCTCGATGCGACGTGGCATTGAGGCAATCAGCCAATGGCCTGGGAATTACGGAAGCCCAGAATTCCTTACTGCTTGCTGTCAGCTGTTCTTTGTTGTTGGGTCTGGTGCCCCTCATTTTCCTCTTGAGAATATCCCATAGATTCTCAATGGGGTTAAGGTCCGGCAAGTTGGCTGGCCAGTCAAGCACTGTGGCATGGACATCGAACCAGGTTTTGGTGCATGGACACCAACCTCAACCAACAAACCTCAAAAATTAAATCTGCGTTTCCATACAGATCCTCAGCAGAAGGAATCATGAAGTCCTCTAATAAAACATTCTGGTAGACTGTTGCGGTGACCTTGGATTTAAGAAAGCAGAGTTTACCAACACCTGCACCAGACATTGCACCACAAATCATGACTGACTGGATATTTCACACTGCTCCTCAAGCAGTATGGGCTTCGTTCCTCACCCTTCTTCCTAAACCCTTGGACCTTGATTTGCGAATGAAAGGCACACTTTCATCGAAAAAGAGGACCTTGGACCACTGGCCAACGGTCCAGCCCTTCTCCTTGGCCCATTTGAGACACTTCCTATGTTGGCTCTGGTTCAGAAGTGGCTTGACTCAAGGAACCCGACAGTTGTAGCCCATCTCCCAGATGAGTCTGAATGTGGTGGTTTTTGAAGCTGTGACTCCTGCCTCATTCCACACTTTCTGAATCTCTGCCAGATTCTGGAATCTTCTCTGTTTGATAATCCGCTAAAGTCCACAGTCATCTTTTTTGCTGGTGCATCTTCTCCTGCTGCATTTTGCCCTTCCTAGACTTTCCATTGCTTAGACACAGCACTCTGAAAAGCTAGCCTCCTTATCTATGAACTTTAGAGGCTTACCCATCCTATGGAGGGTATCAATGATGATCTTCTGGCCAGTTATGTCTACAGTCTTCCCCGTAATTCCCCATCAACGCACTTTCGGTCCTGTGTATGTCCTGTACATATTGCAGTTCTGACAATAAAGTTGACTTTGACATTGAACCAAACTGAGACAATTGAACCAAACTGAAGCAATTTAATGACGCCTGCTAAAACCTGTGCAGGTGCTTTGAGTTTAGTAGATGATTAGTGTGTCACACTCAGTTTAAAACATTCATGCCCTACAACATTTGGGCTGATTTCTCCACAGTATTCTAACTTTTTGAATTCCTGTTTTTGTGGGTTTCATGACCTGGAAGCCCAAATTATGTAAAAATAAACAAATACTTGAAATCGTTTAAATTGTGGGCCCTGAATCTATCATCTATTAAAGATGAACTTTTTGAATGGAATTCTGGAAGTTAAACAACTTTTCCATGATGTTCTCATTTTTTGGAAAGGGTCTCTATATATATAAAGGCATATATACAGTATATATATTTAGGATGGAAACTTTTTATTAGAAGTGTTATGGAGGTGTGGAATGTCAGGTCACAGTTTCAACTATTTGGTCCCTCTACCAGAGATTTGCTCATGTTTTTGGCTCAAAGTCAAACATGTTTCCAGAGCGAGTTGAACTTGCAGGGCTGCTATTGTCTCTCTGCCTGCTTGTAGGTTCATGGGCAGGATGTAATGTTCAGTATGCAGTCACGAGAGGAGGCTGTTGCTTGGTTGACACAGTGGCTTGAAAAAGTATTCATGCTCCTGAAGATTTTCTCCATTTTATCAGTGTCCTGTTTGGTGTGTTTTTTGGTCTTCATGATGCTGTTGGATCACTATATTCTGTAAAAGATGAAAACCTTTTCAAGGCTGGATGTAGCTGAAGGTCAAAAACCGGAGAGGAGCCGACGTTCAGCCCAGCATCAGAACAGGCTTGTTGAGTCTGCTTTCTGGGACCTGTTACAGTCTCATGGACAAGAATAAAAACAATTTTCATTTCTGAGTGATACTGAGGTCATGATCAGTTTGTTTGCTACAAAACTCTGTACTAAGTTTTTGCTGTCAACGGAAAATATCTTGGTTTTATAATCTAATTTTGTCACTTTTTTGCTGATTCATAACAATTTGCAGCAATTGTATTTAAAGTGTTCAAATATGACTGATTGAACCAAAATGTCTAATGTTTAACTTGTTCAACATTTGATTAGCAAAATGGGCTTTATGTGGTGACATCTCCATCTCTGAGGGATTTGAATAGTTTTTAGATGAGGGTTTTTCTGGACTGGACATGAACAGGGAATGAAAATAAACCTAAATGTTTTTGGTACAAGATATTCAAGTGGGTAAGACTTACACTGTGAAGGCGAACAGCTTTCTTTGAAATCTTTTTGCTCGTTCATGGCAGCACACAGTGTAACAGATCTTGGTGAGTGGAGGATGTTCCTATTGAGTTTGTTGATTCCTATAAATATTTGGGTATCCTGGTCGATTCACATCTCTCTTTTAAACTCCACGTGGAAAACCTAGTAAAGAAACTGAAAGTTAAACTGGGTTTCTTTTTCAGAAACAGATCATGTCTAACACTGAATGCTAGGAAACACCTTGTATCTGTGACTTTCCTCCCCTCCATTGATTACGGTGACATTATCTACATGAATGCTCCCACAAGCACCCTGCGCATGGTGGATGCTGACTATCATGGTGCACTAAGATTCATAACTGTCTGTGATTATCATACCCACCACTGTATTCGCTGGTTAACTGGATATCATTAACTTCACACAGACTCTCCCACTTTTTCCCATTTTCATCTTTAAATCACTTCTTGGTCTGCTGCCTTCATACATCTCCTCCTACTTGTCTGTGTGAGTGCAGCTACAGCGTGCGCTCTCAGGACATTATTACCTGCAGGATCCCCGCAGTGAGGACTGAACTAGGCAAAAAAGTGCCTTCTCCTAGTCTGCTCCTGTTTCCTGGAATATCTTACAAAAAGATCTTAAGCTCTCGACCTCTCTAAGTGACTTTAAATATCTGTTGAACTCCTGGCAAGGACCAATGCAGACATGTTCCTGTTTTTAGTTTTCTACATTCGCCTTATAATATGTCTGTTTTTGCTACTTTTTTGCCATCTTATTTTAAAATAAAATAAAAATATATAAAAACATCTGTATGCCTCTTTTTAAACTATTGTTCTCCATTCATTCGTTGTTGAAATCAGGTCTCTAGTACATGAGTCCTCGAGGCTCGATGGGATTAACCTGTCTAAATAAAGGTTGAATGGATAATGGAACCTCATGTAACTGTAGTTCTATGTTTATTAATTTATGTTTGTATGTTTGAATGTTTTGGTCAGCTCCTTGAATTTTGGTTTGGACATTTTAAGTAAGATTAAGGAACTTTATCGTAAATCAGTGCACGTTGCCGTACTTATTTTGAAAAACTCCACTTCCGACTTGGCCTTGTAGTCTTGTTTTGATAAACTACAATTCCCAACATTCAATACAACAACTCGTTTATTTTTGAATAAAGTTTATAGGTACATTTTGACATTTTAAAACGCAAGTTTTGTTATTCATGATACAAAACAAACATCTAAAGGAAATAATAATTTTATTTATTCATATTTTTAATTCGACTCGGTCCTCATGACGAAGCGGAAGTAGTTTCTTCTTCCTTTCCTCCATTCGGTGAGTTCGTGGTGGCAGCGCGATTTTTTCGGCTGTTTATTAAGCTGATATATTTAATGTCATAATTCTCTAAATTTACATCAGATTGAAGTTAAATAACCCTTTGTTTTGTTTGTTAACTTTCAGATCGTAACCATGGGCCGCCGACCTGCCCGCTGGTGAGTCCTGTAGTTTTAGGACGTTTTAGTCCGCCTGAGGAAAATGGCAGCGGCTCGGTGTCCGCTCCATGTGCACCGTGAAGGAGCACCGGCAGGCCTCAGCACAGTTTCACTGCCCGATAAAAGCCGAAAACACTTTATCCGAAATTCCACTAGTCCTATTAGATCCTTCTATTATTTAAAACTGTCCTTTTAAAGTTATTCTCCGTACGCAGTGTTACCTTTAAGCTAATGTTAGCAGCTAACCGCTAAGCTAACGCCTTAGCATTTTGTTTCCAAACTTTACCTTTACAGATAAAATGCCCAAATAACAATATTTAGTGCTTTTGTTATGTAATGGCAGACTTAATTATTTTTACTTAAAGGTGTTGCCGAAGAACAGCAATCTTCCATTTTTGTAGCCACTTGAACTCCCAACTTGTAAAATGTAAAAAATTTGAAAAATCCCCCCAAATTCACAAATTACATTAAATGAACAATTGTTAATCATGACTTCACATGCCACGTCTTTACACCTCACTATACAACTTCTTTCCAGTGTGTTTTAAAGGGGAAACTTGGGTTTTTAGGTAAGAAAAGTTAAATACAGTTTTACCACAAGCTGCTGCATTACACAATACATTCAGAACAAACACATATAAGAAAAATACTAAAATTCTCTATAATACAATGATTATATTCAACTAGTTCTTATTTAATGTCCAAATAGTTCATTGCACCATTATAACTTGCTGATTGGCATCCTTCCTGATGGTGACTAAACATTTTGCACTTGGACTCAAATAAGAATTACCGTACATACTAAAAACATATGTCAACACATATGAATCTTGTGCAGTATTTTATTAAATAACTTGTTTATTTAAAGGAAGTGGACTTTTCATGTATAAAACATGGTAAAAAGAAATGTCTGTATTGAAGTCTACTTTTGCGTCTCAGAATAAAAACGTCTTGTTTTAAAGTATAATTGGTGATGCTGCAGCTGATCATAAACTTTGTACAAACAAGACTGAAGGCGGTCTCACAAAGCCAAAAATAAAACTGGCTACTGAGCCGACAATCTGCAACATCAGTGAACGTTTGTTTTTTACCGTACGCTTTGATTCAGCGTGGTAAATTGGCATCTTGTCTGTAAAGTTATGCTTCATCTTATCATGTTAAATTTAATGCAGTCACCTTTTTCTGTCAACACTGTAAATCCATCAGTAGTTAATTAAAAAGTTTTATTCAGACTGTTTGAAGAGATCAACAAGACCATTATTGTTGTTTCTTATCTATAAAAGGTTTATTTAACGTGAAACCTGTCAGGTGTTTTTATAATTTAGCCTGCTGGTTTTCCTGCAGCTTATTAAGCCGACCAGTTTCGCTGCGGTGCGGTTCTGGTGTGCAAAGGCTGCAGACAGCGACTCTTTGGTTGTGTATGTCCTCAGCTGGGAGGTGCTGAGTGCTTCAAGGGACCACTGAGACAAATGCATCAATTTATTGCAACATTCTCTATAATACAATGATTATATTCAACTTGTTCTTATTCAATGTCCAAATAGTTTATTGCACCATTATAACGTGCTGATTGGCATCCTTCCTAATGGTGAATAAACATTTTGCACTTAGACTCAAATAAGAATTACTGTACATACTAAAAACATATGTCAACAAATATAAATCTTGTACAGTATTAAATAACTTGTTTATTTAAAAGAAGATGACTTCATGTATAAAACTTGGTCAAAAGAAATGTCTGTATTGAAGTCTACTTTTGCGTCATGGTGAGGTCAGTTCAGCTCACCTGGATATTAACTGATAAATCAATCATCCTGACAGGTTTAAATTTGTTTATAAATGTGGGTTTGTGATTCTTCATAAAAGAAACGCAGCAGCAGTGAAAGAGACTCAATGAGACTTTTCTCTCTTCCAGTTACCGCTACTGCAAGAACAAGCCTTACCCCAAGTCTCGCTTCTGCAGGGGTGTTCCTGGTAAGATGTTTAAACTTTTCATCTGCCGCCTTCAGCATCAGCTCAGTGACTACAGCTCCTTTCAGACGTGCTGTGGATTCATCTGACGACAATTAAACCTGTCTGTCAGGTTCCCGGTGCAGAAAATATCCATTTTTTAAATAAATTTAATATAATGTTAATGGTTTTGTTTAAAAGAGATGTCAATCATGGTATGACCTGCAGAGTGTTGGTGCGCTTCATGAGGCACGTTTTGCTTTAAAATGTCTTTTTACATAGTTGGGTTTGTTAAAACTTTCTTACTCAAAACATATCTTAATCTTTATTTGACACCTTCTCTGTGTGCTTGTGCCAAACGAAAGAATAAAACTGTCTTGTTTTAAAGTATAATTGGTGATGCTGCAGCTGATCATAAACTTTGTACAAACAAGATTAAAGGCGGTCTCACAAAGCCAAAAATAACTTTGGCTACTGAGCCGACAATCTGCAACATCAGTGAACATTTATTTTCTGTTTATTTTTTACCGTAAACTTAGATTCAGCGTGGTAAATTGGCGTCTTGTCAGTCAAACAGAAAAGTTACACTTCATCTTATCATGTTAAATTTAATGCAGTCATCTTTTTCTGTCAACACTGTAAATAAATCCATCAGTAGTTAATTAAACGTTTTATTCAGACTGTTGGAAGAGATCAACAAGACCATTATTGTTGTTTCTTATCTATAAAAGGTTTAATTAACATGAAACCTGTCAGGTGTTTTTATAATTTAGCCTGCTGGTTTGCCTGCAGCTTATTAAGCCGACCAGTTTCGCTGCGGTGCGGTTCTGGTGTGCAAAGGCTGCAGACAGCGACTCTTTGGTTGTGTATGTCCTCAGCTGGGAGGTGCTGAGTGCTTCAAGGGACCACTGAGACAAATGCTTCAGTTTATTCAAATTAAACTCCGGTAACTAAACGTTTTTAACTCAAATGTTCACAGACCCAAAGATCAGAATCTTTGACTTGGGCAGGAAGAAGGCCAAGGTAGATGAGTTCCCTCTGTGCGCCCACATGGTCTCTGATGAGTACGAGCAGCTGTCCTCAGAAGGTAAGAAGTCTGGTGTCGAATGAAAACTAGAAGTTTAACATCTGTTTTCCCTCTGGTCACTGACGTGTGGAAATTAATTTGTGGACATTCACTCGTGTTCTATATTAAAGATCATGTGTAGGTGCATAAAATGAGCTGTTTGTTGTATAGAAGGAATGCTGGTGGTGGCTTTATGTTCAGGTTATGTCTATTGAGCGACACAAACAAACCACAGATTATCAGATACAATGTGCAGGTTTCTGTTGCCTTTGTCCTGGATGAAAATTTGATGTTCATATAATTTTCATGTAAACATAAAAGGCTTTCCCAAAATAAAAACGTGCCCACTTTTGCATGCCCATCATAAGGTTTACAGTAAGTTATACAGGTGATCCCCGACTTACGAGCGAGTTCCGTTCCTATGCCCATTCATAACACGAAAATCGCCGTAAGTCGGACGTTCACACGAGCCGCCACTTATACACGTACATGTACGGTACAAAACGGTTACCAAGCACTTCGCCTATCCTAACACAGTACCCTACTTAATTATCCAAAAACACATACAGTACATTTGGAGACAAAATAAAAATATTAATTTCTTACTTTGAGCTGGTCAAGCCTGTCTCCGTCTGTTAGCATGTTAGCTCATTGCACTTTGAGCTTTGCAGCTTCGTGCTGCTCCACGTGGTACAAACTGTTTACAGGAAGGACTGTTAGCATGTTAACTCCATACATAATGAAGGGAAAAAGAGTGAATAACTTACTGG